>NW_010729217.1:396875-407862 GCF_000365185.1 Nelumbo nucifera | reverse complement strand
TATTACTCACAGCCTTCGGATACACATTCTCGATTTGAGAATTATACTTTGATTGCTTGTACTTTTGTGTAGATTCAAATAACTTTGCTAAGTTGGTAGCATGCTGAATAATCGTGGGATGAAACATTCTCACATGCATCTGTGTTTCATATTCTAACCCGGTAATGAAGCAAATGATTTTATATTCTTCAGTCAATTCCACCCTGGTCAAGATGTTCTCAAACTGCTCCATATACTCAACAACAGATCCTGATTGTTTGAGCGACATTAATTCTGACATCGAATCATCAAAGGCAGGACCGAACCTACTTGCGATGGCCTTAGCATAATCCTCCCAGTTCATGGGGTCATTAGTGAGTCTAGACTTCATCAAAGTGTGATGCCATTGCAGTGCTTTACCTTCCAAATGGATCGCTGCCAATTTGACTTTAGCAGCAAACGAAGTGTTATCCAAAGTGAAGAATTGGTCACATTTGTAAAGCCAATCCTCCACATGGTCTCCATTGAATCTCGGGAAATCTACCTTTGTAAGCCTCGTGGAGAAGGAGGAATCAGAAAAAGAATTACCATCTCCACCATTTCTTGGGTATCCTCTCCCTAACGTCTCCCCTGTCTGCTGATGCCTTGCTTGCTGATTAACCAGTGCCATTATCATATCCTTTAGCCCAGCGATGGATTGATCCAATCGAGCATTAGTTTCATTCAACTTCCTTGTTAAAGCTGCTTCTACTTCTCGAATGGAGGTTTGTTGTCGTGTCGATTCCACCATAATCTAGAATCAGAACAAGCTCTAATACCAATGATGCAGCTCAGGTTGTGAAGCACTTCGAGAATTGCTGGATTATCCTACAGGTATGGTTAGCACAAGAAAACCACACGAACAGAGATAAGGAAAGAAAGAAGCCAAGAAGGAAATAAGGGAATGAGAGAGTGTAGATGTATATTTCTGTCTCTATTCAACTCAGTACAAGAGCTTTATAACAGCCCATCCAACCGCCAGATCAACTAATTGCTAGCTCAACTCATGCCAACTAATATAACAAACATAACTGTCTAACATCCCAACTAATATAACGAACATAACTGCCAGCAGGATTTCCCGCACTTTCTATGCTACATCAGGATCTCTGCTACCTACAAACATATGACCAAAACCGGAGCGACATTCGGCAAATTGGGTAAGGAATGGAGAAACCTTAATCGTCTCCCATGGTTTCTCGGGATGGTGATCCGAAGCCCTCTTTTGTTGCGATTCTCACCAAGCTCTCTCCCATTTTCAAACTTTCTCTTGATATTCCATTATTCTCAGTTTATGTAGGGTTTTCAACTAGACGGTGATCACCAAATGCATGTATGGAAAACCATCAATCTTTACTTGCAATCAATTCTAAGCATATCCTTATTATGTTTGAATCTAAGGAGGATTACCTTAAGGTATGGTTGAAGGATGCGCTCAAGATTAAGAATTTTTTGTTCTTTTTATATAAGTGGATACTAGATTTGAACCAGGCTAGGAACAATTTATAATTCTATTCTGGATCAATTATCCTTTCTCAAGATAGATCCAACAACTGCAACTCTCTCTCTCTCTCTCTCGCATGTTGGCGGTTAGGGTTTGTGTGGAGTTGGATCTATTAAGAAGCATCCTCATTGTGTTTGGATAGAAACTGTAGAGAAGGGTTTTGGCAGGATGTAATGTATGAACACCTCCCTTTCTAATGTATGAATTGTTTCAAGACTGATCGTCAAGCATCAACTTGTAAACATGATAGGGTGAGTACATGGAGTGCAAACTTTCAAGAGAGGCTCCGGTGAAGAATAGAAAAGGTAAGGAGGTGCTTGACAATGCTATTTTCAGGGAGATTAATTTGATGAGGGTGAAACCCACAATCCCATGTTGGCTGTTGCAGAAAAACCAAGTTTTGAGACTCCTCTAATTACGTTGATTGTGATCCAAGGAGAGGCTACTACAGGAAAACCAAACTCTGAGACTCCACTGATTGTTTTGGAAACCGTGAACCCATGTAGTGGTTACTACGGTGAGTGATGAAGAAACCCTACGAAAGCTTGGATAACCAACCTACTAGTGATGAAGGATGGATGAATGCTGCTATAAAGGTTGTCGAATCTACAACAGACCATGGGGAGGGTGTATTTGGTGCTCAATGAAATGTCGATAATTCCATATGGATCCGGGCAAGAAGTTCAAGACATTGAAAGTCTTCAAAAACAAAAATGTTGTGCTTAGGAATACTCCAATAAAAATCAAGAAACAAGATTGCCAAATGTATCAAGTAAGGCGGTGTTTGGCACCGTGTTCATCTCATCGATGGGACCGTTCCACGGGATGAACACATGTTCGGCTGGTTGTGCTATCGTGGACCGGTCCCGTCCACACTCTATTTTTGATCTCTTGCTTCACACTCTCCTTGAAAGTTTGAAGCCCTATTGTCTTTTTCACATTTTAATATTTTTGTCAATAAAATAGTATTTTTAAATATTTCAAATATATTTTTTAAAAGTTTAATTATTTTACTATTGTGTTTTTATACAAAATTAATTTTTATTGGTTATTATTAATTCATTGATGCATTTTTCAATATATTTATCATATAAAATGAAAAAAAAAAGATATTTACGATTAATTGTGTAAATTAAGGTTTTCGAACCACCGTTGACTCGGACGGTCAGACCGTTTGGCCCGGGAACCGTCCAGGCAAGTGGTTCTGTTTTACCCCAATCCCGATTTTTGGCCAAAAACCGTTGAAAAATTCAATAACTCGTTGACCCGGGCGGTCAAACCGTCGACATGTTCAACAGTTTTTGGCTATTTTTTATTTTTAACTATTTTTTTTAATTTGTTTATCAAAATGGGCTATCCATTTGAATCGAACGGTCGGACTGTCGACCTAGAAACCGGTGGCTAGAAGAGTTCCATTTCTGAATTGTTTTTTTAAACATTGGTATAGATCATTCGTAAATGTATATGAGATACATGGAATCAAAAAGTGTGGTGTGGACCACACCACGCCTACAGAACGCCATTGTGGGTGTCGACTAGTCCAATCCACACAGTTTGTTCATAGTTCTAAATAGTTGTGGACTATGGTGTGGTGTGGATTGGTCCCTACTATAGGGTGTGGTGTGGACTAGTTCATACCCACCAATTCTTCATCCACACTACAGAACACCCCCTAAGTGTGGTGACAAAAGACAGAAATATGTTCTATCTATTGTGAAGCAAAAAGGTTGGGAAGACATGGTAAATGGAGCTAGTGCAACCCTTCAAAAGTGTAACATCCAATCTTGTTATTTTGGAATTCAAAACACTCCAATGGTGAAACAAACCTTAAATCTTAATTGTCCATCCACTCTTGCGAGGGAAGCCAGTAAAATGGTGAGAAGTCTATAAAGGAATGTACATCATAGTGGAGAAGAAGAAAATGATCAAGGTTCAAAGTATTGATATGACATGCTTGTTCATGAGGGTTTTGATACACCTCTTTAAAGGTGTTTCTAGGAAACCATTTATTTTATTTATTAAATAATACAAAAACATCTATAAAAATAAAACTTTTGAAAAAGTAGAACCTGCATGGTTTAGAGTATCGATACACCCTTGCCAATACATTTGGGTGTATCTATACTTTAAATGGAGAAGTATGGACAGGCCTAATGCAAATTTCTGAATTCGGCTACAAATCTATAAACATTCAAAAGGTCAAAAACCTATGCTCTATGCAATCATACATAGCCACCCGTAAATGGGCATTAATTCCGAGCTATCACCTACCCCAACTGTACTTTGGGCCTATGAGTTCTAACCCTGGGCTGAAGGGGCATTCTCCTTACTTTAAAACCTAGAAAAGATCACAAGTCGAGGATCTAGAGATGATACCCATCAATCAATTGAAAGGAGTTCAACAATCATGAAGACCAAACAAAGGTTATCACCCCGTTTTCCTTCTTGAGAAATTTCTCTTATTTTTTAATATAGTTTTAGAGATTTTTCTCCCTATATAGTTTTGAGGGTCAGGGTTATGCCCCCCTCCTTTTTCCTTGAAAAAACAAGATCTCTGCTACCCACAAAGCAGGTTCTATCCACACGTACCCATAAGACACTACTACAGCCATTCATAAAAACATTTCTCCCTCATTGACAACTGAGATGTTCTTGATGTGCAGTTATAATGTTTCACCCTACATCAGATGTTCTTAATGTGCGGTTATAATGTAACATGCCCCTGTTTGCAGAGACACAAAACGACTAAACAAGAGATTTCTTAAGAACACAAATTGAAATTTAATACACATGATTATCTGATATGTCTTAGATGTCTCCGGTAATCCAGCTGCGTGAGCACGTATTAGCTGCGTGACACATGTCCCAATTAATGTGCCTTTCATCCAAACGGTTTTGCTCCGTTAGATTGAAATTATCTATTATTTTATTATTTTTGTTAAAATAATTAAAAATAAAAATAATGAAAAAGGAAAACGTAAATATGTTGGGAGTTGGGATTTATTTACGTTTTCCTTTTTCATTGTTTTTTTATTTTTAATTATTTTGACAAAGATAATAAAATAATGGATAATTTCTGTCTAATGGAACAAAACCGTTTAGATGAAAGGCACATTAACTGGGACATGTGTCATACAGCTATTACGTGCTGATTCATTGTGTTTACCTAACGTGCCTATACATCCGGACTCTTGAAGAATATGCTTTCACGTTATTTAAGTGGTTATACGTTTTTTTTTTTATAGATTTTATCTTATTTTATTATTTTCTAAGAACTTTTTCCTCGGAGACAAGAAGTATAAAAGGACTTCAAACTTATCAAATATTTAAGTCTATCAAAATCAATACAAATCTATGGTAAAATGTAGCATTGATTTGTTTTTGATAAAAAACGTAGCATTTATTCGGTCCCTGGTTGAATTGAAGTTCCTCTCCATTACCCTTTCCCTTACAATTTCTCTCTCTCTCTCTCTTGTCTGCCTCTCAATTACTGAAATTGCAGTTTTTTGTCTATCGATTAATCTGCCTTCCTTTGTTGCCGACAACGTGGAGAGTAAACTTTCTAAATCTCTATCTTATTTTTGCCTAAAGTGGGTGTGTAATAATCTGAAACCCAAACCCGGCCACCTGGGTATGGGTTGGAGCCTTGGAGGAGGGTACGTAATGGAAGATGGAGAGTTTATTCCATCTTCAATCATTTCGGCTGTCAGGCAGTTATCAGAGCTATCGCTCGCAGGTTGCAGCTAAACCTGTTGATGCACCCACAAATAAATAATTATGGGAGTCCAAGTACAGTGTGGTGGGGTGGAATAGTCCTCCACTCCTATCGGTATAGTGTTGAAGTTAAAGTAGTGGACGGTGCATTCTGGTTTGAAAGATCAGAGTGGGGACGACCATTCGTGATTCCGGAAGAAATTTTGTAACGGCTCTCTCTGAATACCTGTGCACACTAATCATCAATAGAAGCAGAAGCTATGGCTTTCAGAGTTGGTTTACTGTTTGGTTAGAAACTCGGACTTTCTTAGTTTACCCTAGAGGAAATGCGCAGAAGGTCTATTCCATCATGTTGAATCATCTCCGCCACTTCTCGTGCAGGAAACAATGTAAATCATGTCTTTGACGGCTCATGCTTGTCATATTTCTAGATGCATGTAAGATGTGGTATGCAGTGTTGGAGTTATATATATATATATATATTTTACAAAATTAATAGTATAAATTACAATTTTATAGATTATTAAATTCAAAAAATAATTAATATTTTAATTTAAATAATGATATTATTTAAATAACTATTTTTTAATTAATATTTTTAATATCAAAATGTTTAATAGCTAAATCATATTTTAAATATTATTTAAAAAATAAAAAATATATTAAATAATGAAATTATGTAATGACCTTAAAACTTATCAAAAGCACAAAAATAATTACAATAGATTTAATAATATTTGATAATAAGAATATAAAAGATCAATAATTTCAAAAAAATTAAATATTATTGATTTAGAGGTATTGAAGCTTCCAAATAACAAAAATATGTAATAACTTTAAAAAAATATTTTTAATAGATATTAAAAATAGAATAATAATCGTTATTAACGTACTAATAATAAAAACATTATTTCACTTATATCAATTGATAATTCTAGAAAATAAATTTTATAAAAATTAATATTTATTAATAATAATTTTAAAATCTTTATCAATATTTATATATACTAAAAATAGTATTTATTTTATTTTCAGTAATTATTTTTTGTATTTTTGTGATAAATATATTCTCAATAATTATGTATAAATCTAATTTTCTTTTGTTATTTAACAAAAAATTTAATAATTATTGGAGATTATTGTTATTTAAAATTTGAAGTTTAATTTATTATACTTATTGGATGTATTGTATTTTTGTTATAATTTATTGACTAATATTTATTAGAGATTAAACTATTATTGGATATTACACTATTTAGTCTAATTTTATATATTTTCAGTGTTTATTATATTTTCCTAATTATTGTATTTTTATTAGTTATGTATTGTATTTTTGTTATAAATTTATTTTCATTAATTGTGTTTTTTCTATAAATTTTTAAAAATTATTGGAGATTAAACCATGGTTATTTATTGAAGATTAGACTATTGATTTAGTTGAAATTAGTAGTGTTCATGGATCAACTCGATTCGGTTGTAGGTTGTTTGCACAACCAAACCTACTTAGATAGGTTGGGGAATTGGTCACCCGAAACCGATTGACCATTAGTGAAAACAAACCAACTCGGATTATATTGATTTGGGTCGGTTTTTAGTTTTGTCAATTATTGGTTCAAAAGGTTTAAACTTAAAAATTAAATTAAAAATTTATAGTGGTATTATTAAGAAATAAATTAAAAAATATTAAATTTACATTATAAAATATTTTACACTAAGAAATATGGGAATTCTCCCACTTTTCTGTATTAAAAAGATTATATTTAAAATATAAAATATTAATATATATCTATGGTCGGGTTGGTTTGGTTTTGGTCAGTTTACAAATGGTCAAACTAATCGGGAAATTGTTGAACTGAAGCCGACTAGAAATACTAGAAAATTGACTAACTCGGGTCGAATGGGGATTTACTCCGAACATAGTGCTCCTCACTCCAACCTTAGTACCACATCTAACCGTGTATTGGGAACACCACCCATGAATAATAACATCTAGGCGCAAGAGATGTTCTCGATGCACAGCTGGTACATGTTGTATGGTCGGTGTGAGGAGCAAATCTAGACTCAGTTGGGTCGGGTTGGTTGGTTTGGTAGGTTTCATCGGTTTGATGAACAACCCTAGCTGAAATTAATTATTGTTATTTTTGTATTGCAAAAAATTATTAAAAGTAGTATATAAAAAATAAATAATTATTAATTATTAAAAATTTAAAATGTAAAACAATTGTGTATTCTTATATTCTGTTTGGTGAGTGCTCAACAAGGATTCCTTGCACTAACCAATCACTAGGTTACCAGTGTTCCATTATACATGTGAGAGTAATTGAGTTTTACACTAAAATTTGGGGGTAAATCTATGAATTCACTTTTACTAGGACATAGTTTTAGCAATTGTGAATTTTGACCTTTCATCTTTTGTTGTGGCCCTACCACAATGTCACTGCATCTATTTCAAAGTGGACATCTAATTGAAGGCTTTGATTTCATGGTTTTTAGCTTAGTTCTAAAATTATACCATAACTAGCGGGGACTCGTACAATGCATGGGAAAATCTGAAAAGATTTAATAATTTTATTTATTATTAATTAATATTAAATTAATAATCAAAATTTGTTGTTAATTAACTAAAAGTATTCAAAGTTATTGTGAATATCTAAAATTTTAATAATTGTATTTTCATTTAATGTTGATTTATAGAAAATAATTATTGCTAATTCAATATGAACAAATATTTTTTAATAAATTTAATTTTATTAATAATTTATAGTAATTTTAATAGTTGTTATTATTTTTAAATGAAAATTTGATTAACTTTAAATAAACAAAAAATAAATACAAAAGCTAATATTTTTATTAATTTTACTAATAATTAACAATTATATAGGAATGACAATGGGATGGGTTTAGGGCGGGGCACCCCATCCCTATCCCTGCCCCATAGTCAAGACACTCTACCCCATCCCCGCCCTGTCCCCAACATTAGGCGGGTTCAGGGGCAAGGCACTCCACTCCTCATCAAGGATGGGGAATCCTTGAATTTCCCTACCCCATCCCTAGTATTGGGCGGGTTCAAGTAGGGGTGTAAATCGGGTCGTGCTAGGCCGAGCCTTGGGCCAAACTAGGCCGTGGACCGGGCGAAGATATGAGAGGTCCATTTTAAAAAAAAAAAATTGAAAAAGATGTTTAAATTTTCATTTCATATGATTTTGATGTATACAATTAGGCATATTCATGGGCCAAGTGGCCCAATATCCCAGCCCAACTTGATCCGTTGTTATTTTTCAGGGTTGGGCAAAATTTCAGGCTCGTGGGCTTTCTCAAATAAGCTTGACGAGACACCATTAAAGTCCAAAATATAGCTATCTAGAGGGAAGTATCAACCTGACAAAGTGACGAGGATCTGAAATCAATTTGATAAGTGGGCCAGCTGGAGACCAATTCTCCCTCATATGCCAAGTTGCATTTTCAGCCAAGTTGCATTTTCAGACAAGAAATCTAAAAAACTGAAGTTCTTCTTCCTAGTGGAGGATCCATGAAAACCCGTCTTCCTCTTGATTGCTGCTGAAAGTTTATCTTTGAAGGCCGTCTTCAATATATGGTGGTTCCCGATAAGGCCCTCCTCCATAACGATTTCAACCGAAATGCTTTGTTAACATTTTCCAACTTTCCGATGCACAGTCCGCCCTCCTCCAACATTAATTCTACACACTTCGTGCCAAGCCACCCAATTGTGTTTACCATCTCCTGAATTGGGCCGCAAGAAATTTCTCATACCTTTTTCAAGTCTCATGAGAAAACATTTTGGGACATCAAAAGCCACAAGCAAATAAAGAGGTATTGAAGATAGCACATGCTTCAATAAGATCAATTAAATGCCCCTTGTGGATAGAAGCTTCCCTTTCCAAGAACTGATTCTGTTATTAATGGTTGTTAGAAGGCCTTCAAACATATAACTTGGATGGAGACTTTGCCCTTGTGAATTGGAACCCCAAGATATTTGCAAGGGAGGGATTGTTTCACAAAACCGAGGGTAGAAGCAATTATGTTGACCCGAGTAACTGACAACTTACTGGAAGTATAAAAAGAGCTCTTCCATTTGTTGATTTTCTAACCAGAACTTTCTTCATACTCAAATAAAATATTCATTACCTTCTAGACCCATTGACAAAAATTATGGTGTAATCTGCAAACAGGTAGTGAGCGACAGCGGGGAATTCCCTTGGAGTCTTGTATATCGATCACCTTGTTTAAGACCCGTGTAATAGAATAGCCAAATTATTTACAAATAAACTGGAGAGACCCTCTTACTGAAAACTTCTTTAGCTATGATGAACAGAAGAGATATGGTGAGAGCGGATCGATCACCTTGTTTAAGACCCGTGTAAGCACCCATCCAAGATGCTCCAGTAGTTACAGTAAAAGTGACCTGTGAAACCATCTGGGCAGGGGGAACTATCCCTTGAGACTTGAGAGTGCAAAAACTGCAGCTCGAATTTATTCATCATTAGGGATTTCCAACCAGGCGCTGTTTTCATTGTCCGAGATACAAGCAAAAATTGGCTCCAGTAAATGCTCAGAGATTCGACATGGCTCTTTAGAAATAATGGTACTGTAATAAGTGATAGCTTCTCCAATAATATCCTAATTAAGGATCATTTGTTACTGCTCCAGAATCGAGCGTGATTTGATGAATCTTGAAATTCAACCGGTTGGCTTTCACTGTGGCATGAAAAAACTTGTATACCTATCACCTTCTTTTAACAAAGTAACCGGTGACTTTTGCCTCTAAAAAATTTCTTCTTTCAGCAACCAGGAATGGATCTTGAAGTAGGGAATTGAACCATTCATTTGCATGTGGAGCTGTTCACATCTTTAAACTTCATCTTCTATTATTTTAATATTCTGAAAAAGATCACCAAAACCAAATTTTATTCCAAATCCGAACAGCACCTTAAGGCTCCGTTTGGTTTGAGGGAAAGAGATAGGAAAAGAGGAATATTCCTAAATGATACCTTTTTCTCATGTTTGATTGCTGGGATACAGTGGTATGGGATGAGAAAAGAGTGAGAAGCAGGATCCCAAAAATAAGTAAATAAGGAAAAACGTGAGACGCGACTAAGAAAAGTTATCGGGCTTTGTCAGGCCTCAACTCGGGAGTCTCCTTCTTCTTTCAGCCAAGCATTCCAACAGTCATATCTCCTCTTGCTTTGGCGAGCCATTTCCTATATTTTTTTGTATATTTTGGTGGATTAGAGTGTTTTTACCATAGTTGCGCCAGTCTTTGCAATGACTCATCCCATTTCATCTTCTTCAATATTTTCGGCAAGGAGAAGCTCCATTCTCCTTGTGTAGGCGAGATTTGGTAGGACAGTTTGTTTTAGCGAGCAAAGGAGAAGCTCCATTTCGTCTTCTTCAGGACATGCACAAGTACAAGGCTTTTCTATGAGATTCACGTTATAGTGCTGTGACGAAGGGTTTTTTTTGTTTTCTTGTTATTTTGAAGTGAAGCTATTTGTTAGGTACAGGGGTTTTCTCTGAGATTTCTTTTTTTTTGTTATTCGATCATCAAACCACTGCCGGTTGATCGATTTATAGTGGTGTACATTTTTTTCCATTATGACTTCCAACAAGACTGTCTATTCTTTTGGTTCGATTTCAGAACCCTTCTCTACCATGGTCAAAGAAGACGATGGAGCTATTACCTGAAGGGATGAGAGATCCATCCTATGGACGCCCAAAGATTGCGGAATAAGG
>NW_010729217.1:361290-395065 GCF_000365185.1 Nelumbo nucifera | reverse complement strand
TGAATCAAATATGTATCTTTATTCATTTACAATAAACTCATAAAGTACATCATTCTGATTGAAGCTAAGGGCATACAAAACTGTCTAACAATTACCCAAAAAAAAAAAGAGGGAACCGATTGGTTCTTCTGAAGTGCTGACTTCATTCCTTGATTTACTATAGATTTATCTGGGGTTAGAAGAGGGAACCGAATGTGTAGATTTATCTATGTATATGTTTTTAATTTTGATCAGAATATAACCCCTGTTTTTAATTTTTGTCACACCTAGAATCTGAGTGTCTAACTAAGATTGCAGTTCTCTCTTAGTAGTTCTCTATGTCGGCCCAAAGGGTTAGAAGACTCCCTTACACCTGAAATTTCTACTGTCTTGGTCTAAAGCTAGCTAAACATCCTAATTTAAGGTAGTTGGAGGTCGAAGGTGACTCTATGTTGGTGACTCTAAAGCTAGCTAAACATCTAACTAAGATTTATCTACAATGATGACTGGTTGAGGATGGGACCGGCTCATTGGGTGCTAGTAGTTGTATCTCTTAAAAATGCCATTTTTTTCTGAATTAATAAATTTCCTTTAAAAAAAGGATCCACTCCGGGGCTGTGGAGTAATTCTGGGTTAAAAAAAGGGAAGAAAAGACTCTTTAAACTATTGTGACACTTTAAGATCACAATCCCATTCCTAAGAAATTAGCACATCAGAATGTAACTATTAAAAACTTAAATTGACAAAAAAAAAACAAATCAGGTCACCCAAAATTAAAAAAAAAAAGCCCTAGGTGCTGGATATATAGAGAAACTTAAGGTTTCTTTCCTTGCTTCCATCTCTGCATTAGTTTTTTTTGTACTTTAGAGAGAACATAGTTTGAACTTTCATGGGGATGGATCCGTGAACTGAATGGTGTTTTTCATGATTTTTATTTAATATCTGATCTTGAATTCCTACCAAGTAGGAATCACTTACTGGTGCAAGTGAGTGAATGTAAAATTGGGAAGTGTATTAAATATTCACCATAAATAGTAAATTGATCTGAAAATTCATTTACTTGATTAAATATCCACCACTAATCCATCATGGCTGCAAAATTTGAGTAACCATGGTGTTTCCTGAACCAAAAAGGTCTTGATGTCAATCCTGTATGAAATCCCCAGTAGAAGTAGGATTCTGGTTGGATTGTGGACTAATTAGAGCCTCTTGAATCAATTCCAACAGATTCTCCCCCCCACTTTCTCATCCCATCCCACCCAAACTTTCCCTCAAACCAAATGGAGACTTAGATTCTAGAGTAGCCTTCATTTCCATAGCTTCTTTTTCATCTATAGCCTGTAAAAAAAACAACAGAGGACATGCAGGCAAAAGATATAGAATAGTTCCAAGTTTCTATAAGTAAAAGATTTCCACATCTTTGGTTACCTCCAAAGCTTCAACTACATTCTTTTGGGCTCCTTTAAATGCAAGACCCAACTCCTTTTTAACTAGGGCTATAACCTAGAATAATATTCCAACAAAAATGTTTTAATGTTAGTAGAACTATAATGGCCAAGGAGTGGGGTGGATGTGGATTTTAGGTTATGTGCATGTGTGTGTGTGTTTGATAAATACGTATGTATATTAGAGAGAGAGAGAGGAAAAGAGAGAACCTCCACTTCTCTAGGTTCCTGAAACTTCTCATGAGGAACCCCACCTTTTTCCTGTTAAACAAAAAACACACCAACACTTCCATCGGTAAACATATGTGATGCAATGGAGGGTGATGTAGTAAACATATGTGATGCAATGGATATTTATATTGTTTGATCACCATTTTATGTTATTAGTGTGATGATGCTATTAATATATAGTTGTCAGGTCCGATCTGGAAGTTGTTTCAATTGCAGCCTTTGGTGCTATTTTTCCTTGAAAGAATGCTGAAACTGGATTGAGTTCACAACAGTACATCATCCGTGTATTTCTTAATGCTGCAAAATTTTCCTTCAGCAGTACCACCATTCCGGCTAACCTCTGCAAGAGAGAGTCTACGATGCCAAGATTATATAATTCCTATATCCAGATCATCATTTAGATGTTTTGAAGTTGGATGATGGAGAAACAACTCTTAGGCTTTGACATCTTTGAAATTTGCAAGTTTAATGGCATCTAATTTTGCTTTTGAATTTTTTAATTGTTTTAGTTTAAGAGGAGGAACTAACCTAATTATAAAATTAATTGAAGCATGGACTTTTCATAGATTTGATGCCTCAAAACTTAGACCCTTGGTTAGGATCTCTTGGCCTTTATTTTTAGTTTATTTGTATCAAATGTGTGGCGAGTTTGATGTGCAAAGAAATCATAATTACCGTGGTCTTGGGCAATATGCAAAGAAAAGATCCAACATCTTAGATATGCTCTTGCATCTTACTATGGTGGAGAGCACAAAACTAAATAATCGAAATGATTTAAGTGGGGAGTCCAGACAAAATATAAATGTTTGGATGAGTCTAAATTTTGTTTACCAGTAAAATTACAAAACTCTAATCACAACGCTTCAGTGTTCACTCTTATGCCATTAAGCTATCATTCCAATACTTGCAAAATCTTTTGACGCACATATAACACAAGTCTTAAGCTTTACTGATTAATGAACGTCTATCATTAGGAGTCCAACTTAACTCTATTGTCCAAGGGCAGTAACACAATTATAGTTACAGGTCGATTGGTTGCAAAATAGGACTACTAGCTGTTGTTGCATGGGGCCATAACTTGCCATATGAAATTCAAATGACGTGGGCCCATCATTGGTTTGTATCAAATGTGATGGTTACAATCAACATCGTTAAAATATGATTCTAAAAATATATATATAAGTTGGATTACATCAACTAGTTTGGCTGTTTGGCCCTTAATTCACTTCATTAATTCATAATATGAGAGGGAATGAAACATGGGAAAATGAATTTTCTCAAAAAACAAACATGAGAAAATGAATTTTTCCACTATTTACCTTTGTATTACCAAACGGTGGAAAGTAAAATTTTCACACTTTCTCAATCCATCCCATCCCATCCCATCCCACCCAAACTTTCCCTAAAACCAAACGGAGCCTATAGTCTCCAATGTTTACCAACAAGGGCTTGTGGAGGAGTGCCTGAGATGGGATCTTCCCAACAAGCAACAACCACATTAAAAAAAAACAAAAACTTGGGTTGTTTACCGACATGTATTGAAAAATAAATAAAGAAGGGCCAAGACGTTGTTCATCAAGCACTTTAATCAGTAGACGAGCATGGTGTGAATATTGGCAATTTAAATGGGTTATAGGAGAGGTAACATGAGAAGTGTTAACACTGACAAGATTCTGTTAAAGAAAGTCCGAATATTCCAGAAAGTTAGGCTTCAACTTGACTTCATCATATATATATATATATATAGATGTCACCATTCGACGAGTAGATATTGAATGAGACAGATTCTTTCTTCAACAAGTTTGTTTCTTCTGTGCAAATTATGCTATGTTTTTTTTGTTTGTATCATTTTACATGGTATCAGAGCCATTCTAGGCTTTTGTATTTCATTTTTCTGTCTACCTTTCTTGTGATGGAGTTGAATCACGATTCACCCTATTTCTTGCATACCTCAGATAATCCAGGGACTCTATTGGTATCTTCTCCACTCAATGGGGATAACTACCCAATTTGGCAGTGTGCGATGAGAAATGCCTTAAGAGCCAAAAACAAGTATTGCTTTGTTGATGGTTCACTGTCAAAGCCCGATGTAGGATCACCGCAAGAATCACTTTGGATCAAATGCAATTTGATGGTGATCTCTTGGATTTTCATTTCATTGGTGTGTGAACTCCATGATAGTGTTGTCTACGTAGACATGACTAGTCAAATCTGGAAAGATCTTGAAGAGAGATTCTCATTGAAGAATGTGCTAAGAACCTACCAGCACAAGAGAAACCTTCCAACATTACAGCACGAAAGTCTTTCGGTAGCAGTCTACTTCACCAAATTGAAAGCCTTATGGGACGAGCTCCAAACACTGGGTTTTTGTGCCTAAGTGCACTTGCAGAGCAGCTAAACAATTTATGGCCATGCGAGAAGACGAGAAGTTGCATCGGTTTCTCATGGGACTCGGTGATGTGTTTAACTATGTTAGATCCAATATTCTTGGATCAAATCCTTTGCCAAACATCAATAGGAGCATATTCTCTAGTAGTCTAAGAAGAAAAACACCTTATTGTCGACAACACACCGATCAATATAGATCTTGATGCCGGAGCATCACTCTTTGCAAATTTTCTAAGATCCGTTCCATGTTTAATATCTAGGCCAAACCTAAGGTAAACTATGAGCATTGCAAGAAACCTGGGCATACACAAGATTGTTGCTTTGAACTTGTCGGATGCCCACTGAACTAGAACAAAGGTAAAGCACAAGCACAAGGCAAGGGAACAAAAGCTGCATTTGCTTTAGTTAGTACACAGAATGATGAAGCATCTCCCATACAAGGATTAAACCTGGAACAATACAATTGGCTTATGGCTCTCATAACGCTAGATATCGTCACAGCCAATGCCTCTGGTAAGGCTCTTGTTACCTTTCCCAACCAACCTTATTGGATTTTGGATAGTGGAGCTTCAGATCATATGGTATCTGATCTGAAATTCCTTATTGTTTACAAAGTATTTCCCCAACCTAAGCCAGTTCGCTTTCCTAATGGAATGGTTTTGTAGGCTACACATCAAGGGTCGGTTATGCTGACCCCCGATATTACTTCTTCATGAGGTTCTCCATATACCTGGTTTCCATTGCAATTTGATCTCCATTAACAAATTAACTGATCAATGGCGATGCACTACCATTTTCTTTCCAACTACTTGTGTGGTTCAGGACCTAGTGTTGAGGAAAGTGATTGGTATGGTGAGGCACTGAATGGAATCTACCACTTCACTGTTGACGCTCCATGTTCCTCTACTTTGACTGCTCACAGTGAAGTTACTATTGATACGTGGCACAAGTGCCTGGGTCATGATTCTCAACATTCTCTTTCATTAGTTCCTGACATTTCCACTCTTCCTGCAGGTTTACCATGTGACACTTGTCACCATACAAAGTAATCACGTATGCCATTTCCCATAAGCAGCTCTCGAGCAATGAAACTATTTCATTTAATTCATGTTGACATTTGGGGCGGTTATTCTACTCCTTCTCATAGTGGCATACGATATTTTCTCACTATAGTAGATGAATTTTCCCGTAGCACTTGGTTGTATTTGATGCACAACAAAACTCAAGTACTTTACTAATTTTCTCAGTTCTGCAATATGGTCAAAACACAATTTCAATGTTTTGTACGAATCATTTGGACAGATAATGGATTGGAATTTTTTTCACATCCCATGAAGAGCTTCTTGTTACAACAAGGAATAGTCCATCAACATTCTTGCATTGACATGCCACATCTTAATGGCATGGTAGAACGCAAACACAGACATTTGCTCGAAATAGCTCGAGCACTTCACTTCCAGGTAGGGCTTCCTCTTTCCTTTAGGGGGAGAGTGTGTGACCACAACAGCATATTTGATCAATTATCTCCCAAATCAAGTATTTGACGGCAAGACACCTTTCAAATTGTTGTTTAATCGACCATCGACATACGATAATATTCGTGTATTCGACTGCTTGGTTTATGTCAGAAACCACAGTTGCACTCACACCAAGTTTATTGCTCGTGCAATCAAAGGAGTGTTTGTCGGATATCCATTTAGACAAAAGGTTTACAAAATTTTTGATCTGGATACCTGACAAATCTTCACCTCACACGATGTCGTCTTCTATGTGTGTGTGTGTGTGTGTCATCATTTGACGGGTATATATTGAATGAGACACATTCTTTCTTCAATAAGTTTGTTTCTTCTATGCAAACTATGGTCTTTTTTTGTGAGTTTTGTATCATTTTACAAGAAGAAAACCACTCCGAGTTCACCAAGGCTCTACCAAGCCGAGCCCACACACAACTACTATCTTCTTGATGATAATACTAGGTGAATTTAGATCCATAAAAAACCAAATAATGAAGACCCACTACTTGGGTAAAGTCAAAGAAGTCCCTCATAGAGCTATTGTTTGGTGGTAAACCCCCTAACTTTTCTTTTTAGTGTAAAATCACATTAAAATCACCTATTACTAGACATGGCAGGTGCAACGAATTTAGGAAGGTCCCTAACACATCCTACAACTACCTTTGTTCACCAATAGAACACTTAGCATGCACAACAACTAGAATGAAGGGGTTCACCCCTGATATCTCTACTAAGCAAACAATTATATTATCTGAAACATTAATCAAAGAAAGAGAAATATTTGAATGCGTGGAAATAGCAAGTCTTGGGGTGTCACTGTTATTTGTTTACATTGACTTTAAATTAATCCTGCATCAATACAAGAGAGATCATTATATATAGGAGGTCTTAGTCTCCTCGATAACAACAATTCCTAGGGAACAAAGCTTCTTTAGTTTCTTCAACTTCCAAAGTGTGGGAGGATTTCTCAGTCCTCGGGCATTCTAGAACAATAAATGCATATTATAAAGAAAGGAAATGTGTACCTAGACATGTAGTGGATCTCATGGCTACTTTTCGACCAATTACCGACGTAGTGACTTTCCTTTTCTTTTTTGGAAAATTCCACTCTAGTACCATGAACTTTGGGGGTAGTGTCAAGTTAGTACCCGAACTTTCAAATGTGTCATTGCAGTACCTAAACTTTCAAAAAGTGTAAAGTTGGTCCCCACCGTTAACCGATCATCAATTATTTTTTGAAAATGTCAAAACAACCCTTCAAAAGAAGACAATGTTCATTGTCTTCTACCTTGCCAAATGCATATAAATGAGAATTGGGTTATGTGA
Source organism: Nelumbo nucifera (assembly GCF_000365185.1). Next base: position 388,182 of record NW_010729217.1, on the reverse strand, counting down.
CAAGTCAGCAAAACTTCATCCATCACTTTTTGAAGGATCATTCCCCAACTTCTTTAACTTGGACTCAATTAAAAGAGAGAAATTCCAGATATGAAATGAAACTATAGAGTGGTGGAATTAGAATATTGAGTATACATACACTTGTGACTGATTGATCGACTTGATAAATGAAAAACTAGAATCTGTTGGGAGTTTGGAGAGGGAGAGAGAGGAGCTAAACCTAAGCTCAACCCTACTTGTAATGTTGGGAAAGATCCTCGATCTGAGCATTCTTGAAGGCACTGTAAGCAATGTGGTAGACCTAGATCAGAGCTACTGGGGCAACTATGAGAATCATGTTTGCCTTTCAGATTTCCTAGTCTCCACTGTACTTTGGAGACTATAGTAGTATACTATGTAGAATAAGTAAGTGATCGACAATGAGGGACTTTCCTAAAGAGGAGAGATGTGAGCCATGAAGAACTGATCGACAATGATGTAGTCTTGGATAAGCTTGGAATAGACGTTAGAGTTGGCGAGACAAGTTCGAATCTTGTCCCAATTTGCAAAATGGGTGATGTGGTTGCGGAGCCCCGAGGAGAAACCTTCGAGCTTGTACTCGTAGCCCCTACCAGGCACAATGTAACTGTTGTCGGGCCTGGTGATGATGAAAGCAAGGACGAGTAGGGCGAGGAGGAGCACAATGAGGACAGCCATGCAGAAAATCTAGAAGGCTAGGAGGCACTGGTGGTAGGAATCGATGAATCCCGTGAGAAATACTAGAAGGATGAGGACGATCGACCATTGGAAATAGTGGACGCACTTGTTGTCCGGTTTCAAGGCTAGCCAGATTTCGATGCCGATAATGGGATTGAACAAAGGAGAGCCAGGAAGTTGAGGATGGCTATGATGTTGTTACTTATTGCCATGGCGGGTTTTTTTCTCTTTGAATTATATCTCTATAATTCAGAGAAAGATAGAAAGGAAACTGAAACTAGGGATTTGGTGGGATGGGAGAAGAAGGATTTTTAATGGCGGGTTGGGATGGGGAGGGAGTGAGAAGAAGGATTTTCTTTTTAGTCTTCACTTTATACACAGAAAATCTGGGCCCTAGAAGTGGGAGTGGGAAGTGTGTAAAGAAAGACTCCTTCCATCTCTGTAGATGGTTGGGCTTTTGTTTTGAATATTGAAAGTAATTGTCTTCTACCTTTAGATTTGAAATACATTATTGTCTAGTTATTTCTTTGATTTTATTTATTGTTTCCCTCTATCATATTTCATGTTTCTTCTCTCTTTGAAGATAACCATTCAGTCTCAAAGTAGAAGACAATGAACAGTGTCTTCTTTTGAAGGATAGTTTTGACATTTTCAATAGATAACAAACGGTCAATTAAGTCGGTTAATGACAGAGACCAATTTGACACCTTTTGAAAGTTTGAAAGTTTAAGTACTGCAGTTACACTTTGAAAGTTCGGGTACTAACTTGACACTACCCAAAGAATCCCTCATTTTTTCTACCTTTCCTTCTAATAAATCTTCTATAAAATCCCTCTCAGATGTAGGCCCCAAAGAATTTGTAGCACTGTTTGTCTCATTCAAGTTTATTGACTCTAGCGCTTTGACATGAGGGCCAATCTTGGCATGGAAATCACGTAGTTTCACAACCATGATTTCTTTACGAGGGATCTTCCTGTAAGAGAGCACTACAAATAGAATGAAAAATAACTAAATCATCATTGGTAGGGGTGAAAATTTTTCACCCAACCCATTGAACCCACCCATTATCTAACCCACCCAACCCGCCCATTTACTTGGCGTGTTGGAAATGGGTTGATCACCCATTGGGTCAATTTAAATGGGTTGGGTTGTGGGTAATCATTGGATTAACCACTAAAGATACAAGTTTGAAGTCCTTAGCCTATTTTTTAGTTTTCTTCATTTGAGTGAAATAATTTATAATTAATGCATTAATTGATTACTAAAATTAGTTTTCCTTGAATCAACACACTTCACCTGAATCGACATAAGTCCAAATCAACCTGACCCAAGTCCGGACCGGTCTAAATCAATTCAGCCCGGTCTGAATATGAGTAGACATGATCACCTCGTTTTGAATCATTTGGGTCGATCAGCCTAGTCCGAACCCATCCTGATTTAGCATGGAGCAATCTTCTCCGACCCGAGTTTGGAACAGTTTAGACGGACCGGTTCAACCCAGATTCGGGTTGATCTGGCCTGGAGCAACTTGGCCCACCTGCTTTGCGAACAAACCGGTTCAGGCTAGATTCAATCCAACCTGAAGCCACATGGGCCACCCGCTTTTGGGTTGGACCAAATTTGGCCCAAACCGGTTTGTTCGTAATTATTTATGATTCGGGTCGGGTTGCATAGCCACTCGCTTTCGGATTTGCTTTGGATCAACTCGACCCGGTTCCACAATAGTCATGGGCAAGCCGGTTTGGCCCAGATTTGGTCTGACCCGAATATGTGCATCCCGACTCGGATCTGGACTGGCATGCCCACATGCCCTACTTCGCACTAGTCAGTTCAGTCCCAAACCCATGCACAACCTGATATGGGCCGATCCGAGTCAATCCACCATTGACTGAAATAGTCCAATCTGGTCCGACCGGACTAATCCTAATCTAAAAACTCTTGATGTGATTAGCTTGAAGACAAATCCAGTTAGATCGTTCAAGTTGGTCTAATTGATTTCATCCTAAGTGGTTTGGTCAAACCCGAAACCCGAACACAGTTGTTAGCACCCAATTTTTGTTCGGTCCTTTTACCCTACCACTTTGTACCCTCCTCTTAGACCCCAAAAAGCATAAAATACTCTCATTTGACACAATAAGAACCTTAAGATCAACATCAACGTTCGATCAATACATCACCCCCAAACTTGGAAAACTACAACTTAGTTAGACATCACTTTTCATGACTAAACTCCAAAAGCCCACCATTCATTACGCTAACTCCCTTTCTAATGGCCCTGATCTTTGTAGTATTCAAACTTCAAATCCCCAAAATCAAATCCAATTCACCCATCACCTCAAGATCACTAGGAAGCAATCAACTAGTGAATCCCACCACAAATTTACGATGATCAACTACAAAAACATCAAGATCCCATTCTGATGGCCTTGAATGATTGCTAAGATCGATCATATCTTTCTCAAATCAGAACCATCCACTTGACTCCTCACACTAATTCATTCCAAATTACCAAATTGTAGCTCAAAATTCCCCTGCTTGACCCATTATCAAGCCTAGATCCTATTTCAACAAACCTTTTTAATTAGAGCTTACCATCCGTCATTCCTTTATATGACCAATTAGACCTTTACCATTGTATTCAGAGACCCAAAAAACCCTAGCACGTCAAATTTTACAACCAAGCACCTCCGTTTGACCATTGAAAAAGTAAGGTTCCATTTTGGGCCCTCTCATTGATTGGAAAACCATAAGCTAAGACCATGATTTGAACTAAAACAATCAATCTACACTTTTGATCAAAGATCCACCACTTCCATTAGATTTAGGATGTTCAAAAGTGTCAACCCACCAAATTGCATCCCAAAATTCCCTTGTTTGACCCTTTATCAAACAAAGATTATATTTCAACAAATCTTATTGACCCAAACTTGTCAGCCATAAATCTCAATCATCCCGACCCCATTTGATCAATCAGACATTACCACTATGTTTAGAGACCTAAAAAACTCTAGCATGTCAAATTTCATATCATAATTCACCCATTTGACCATTAAACTAGAAAGACACCATTTAGACGCACCTGTCCAACCTAGAATCTTAAGAGGGTAGGGACTGATGTCAAGTTCTTACTTAACCCCTTAAAACACCTAGACCAATGAATTTGAGCCTAATAGGCTTAAAAAGCTCAAAATACCAAACATACTCCCACTTAAAGCTAAGAAAAGACAAAACCACATTTAAAAATTCATCAAATTTACATTTTCTGTCATGAAAGACACACTCCAAGCTCCTAAAACTCAAGAAAATCACCTCCAAATCAAAGAAAAAATATTTCACAAAATAGGAAAGCTTGATTAGGCATCTATTCCTTTGAAGAATATTTACCTATTTGTGTGAAAAACCTCTGTTGAATGGCAAGCACTATAACTGAACAAATTTAGACCTGAGCCCCCTCCCTTTCTCTATAAATATTACTCTAATTCGAACTTAAAGGGGAAGACTGGGGGAAAAGAGGGAGAAAGAAGAGAAGAGAGGAAAACCTGAGAGAAAAAAAGAGAAGAGGGAGAAAGAGAAGAGGGAAAGCAAGGAGAAGAGGGAGACTGGAGAGAAGAAGGGAAACAAAGGACTGAAGGGAGGAAACCTGAGGGAGCCCCCCTTGCCTAGAGAGAGAGAGAGACAAAGAGAGAAGAAATCTTTCTCCTAGCCCGTATATTGCCTCTTGTTCACCCGAAATTCGCAAGCACTCTAAACCACAAATTCCAAACTCATCTCCTCCATCTTCAAGTGAAAGTCATTGCAACTAGAAGCACTCCCTAGCTCAAGCACCCATTTGAATTTCATTTTATGTCATTCTAGCTGCTAAAAACTTTTGACAAGGTACATACTTAAGGTAAGTCTTTTTTTTAGCTTTTTTTGGGTTGCTCGAGGTTCTGAAATGTTGGAGAACCATTGTTTTCAATTCCTTCTTGACTGAGAATAGAGGCAGAGAGGTGAGGGTCTTAGGAAAATCAGTACCTAAGACTCGATAACATCACTTCAAAATCGATCTTAGGAGAAGTTGAAAGCATGTTCCTCTAAATTTAGGAAATTCTTGCAACCATTTCTGTTTTTCTCCGAAAGAAGCTGAGTCTCAACAAATCCTGAATTGGGGTGCTACAACAACTTGGAGAGAGGGGTGCCTAATACCTTCCCTCTCCAGATCTTTGGGACCCGAAATCTCTTGGTTATGTGCCTTTTCCATGGAGGATGGAGGCAAGTAAACCGATTTTCGAATTTAAAAATGAGAGCCCATTTCTTCTAAAAAATGGGTGGCGACATCATCTCTTTGAGCCAGCTATGAGCTTCTTGGAGCTCATAATAGTCAATGGCTTCACCACTTGTGTAAAAATAATGTGCATGTAATGTGATTTGAACCTTCACCACTTGTGTAAATAATTACTATTATTATAACAAAGCTATGACCAACTTGCTTGTTATTTGGGAGTTAGCTTTTCCTTTTAAGTACATAAGTATAAGACTAATGGGTTTGGGCGGATTGGATTGAGTAAAGGCGGGTATGGATTGAACCCAACCCATTTAATTTTATATAACTGGGTTATTAATAGGTTAATTAGCCGGTTAGATGGATTGGATTGAAGCTCAACCCAAACCAAACCCAACCCAACCTACCCAATTGCAACTACTAATCATTGGACATACCACATCTAAGATTCGTAGTTATGGAATTCAGCATATCTAGGTTTAGATCATCCTCATCGGAAGACAACACTGTGACGGTATTTGTCATTGTCGCTGTGTCAACCAAAGGAGTTCCGGATTCAACATTATTCTTCCCCGACGAGACATTATCTAATTGGCACAGGCAAGGGTTTTCAAGAATAATCTCAGCATTATCATTCGTTGAAACAGAAGCCAGGACCTTGCCATTTTGGGAATCCCGAACAAGGATCCATTCTTGGTTTGGTTTTGTTGGTAGATCATTATTTTGTTTAGGAGGTGTTGGATTGGTCACCTTGTTATGTTTGTAATCAATTGATCCATGACCAATTTTATAACATGTCTTGCAATAGGCTGGAAGATTTTCATACTCCACTTTCTGCTAGAAGCCATCCCTACCAGAACTAATCAACACTCTTTGGGGGTGAGAACAAGGCATATCAATCTCTACGCAAACCCTAACCGCCATTGTTCTTGAAAGGGTAATGGTGGTAGGGTCGAACCTCAACACTGGACCTATAGCCTGTGCAATTGATCTCAGCAAACCTTCTACATAGAAATTTACTAGGACATATGAAAAATTGATTCAAACTGGCACAATACTAGGTTTCCACCCGGGTTCAAAGTTAGGTATCCATTTAAAGAGCCTAAACACAAAGGATTTAATTCTGAAAGCTTCTCTAAGCCAATGCTTCAGACAGTCCTCCTCCACTGCAAAGCGAATAAGTATGTGTTTCGTATCTAGTGCAATCACCCAGATTTCACTCTTAAGATCAAAGGATTTGCAGATAAAATCTTTCAACAAAGGGAGAGCCGGCCTACCATGCATGCACTTACCAATGAGAGCCCACTTGAAGATCTCATACAATTGTTGAAGAATGTCATCGGGGAAGACAATAGTTGGTTCCCCTTGTTTGAGAGTGGTCGGAATAACAAGGACCTGAAGAGAGGGTGTAGAAATCGGTGACAACTTGGAGAGAACTACAACAAATGAGGGTTTCTGGGGCAGATCCACATATTGGGGTTTTCCATGAGAGAAGGGGAGGAGAGAGAACACCTAGGGTTTCGAGCCCCTCATCCTGATGTGTAGCCAGAATACATTGAGACATGAGTGCCTAAGAACCTTACGATCATTTCAACTTCAATATGGAGTAGGTGTAAAGGAAGTAGGGAAGATTAAGGTGGTATCTGAAATGTTTAGATCACGGGCCATCATTGGACTGCTCAGGTGCATTTCAAATGTGTTTGAAAGTCTTAAATGCCCCTCATAATATTGAAATGGACATCCCTTTTTAAACCCTTTTTTTTTTCATTCGACTCCTAACTATCGGTGATGCAGAGACAAGACTCGAAGGAAGATGGCGACAGAGAACTCAAAGAAACTATATTTGTCGGCCGCCACTGCCGCTGTTATCAGTTGGCCGACAGCAGTCCTGTTTGATTTCTCAGCAACGACGTTCTTAGTCCACGGTCCTGTTTGATTTTCCTCTCCCTCCCTCCCTCTTTCTCGCGTTCTCTCTCCCCTGTCTTCCCGCCGGCCGCCACTATCGCTGTTATCAGTTGGCCAGCGGTAGTTCTATTCGATTTCTCAACAGTGGCATTCTCAATTGACAGTCCTATTCGATTTCTCTCTCTCTCTCTCTCTCACCTATCTTCCTACCAGCCGCCACTGTCGTTGTTCTCAGTTGGCCGGTGGTGGTGCTATTCAAGATAAGCAATAATGAAGATCTGAAACTCTTGATCTAGGATAAATCCGTCAATAACGTCTATTTGAAGGAAACCCTTGATCCAGGCAGTAATGAAGATCTGAAACACAACTCCAACAATGACAACTCCTACGCTCTTTTCCAGTGGGGAGTCAGATAACATCAGGGAGTTGACGAAGATTTGAACGGCTTGGGTTCCGAGTCTAGCTCGGTGGTTGTGTCTGTGGAGTTCATGAGAGGGAGAAGGAAGCAGTAGGGAAGGTTTCGAGAGTGGTAGAGAGAAGTTGAATTATAACTTATAAATTTATTTATAATAATTATCAAATTATAAATTTATTTTTAATTTATAAATTTATTAAATATTAATGTTTTTTTATTTTTTATAATTTTTATTTGTATTAAATATTAATTATTTTAATTTTTATAAAATTTTAAATATTTAAATATTTTTAATTGATTAATTTGATAATTATTAAATATTTTTTTTCATTGTTTCATGGACTTTATTACTATTTTCATTATTAATTTAACTCTTAATAATTTATTTTTAATATAAATTTATATGTATTTTTCAATTTTATTCTTATTTTAATAAATTATTTTTTATTTTTTATAATTTACTCATATTTTTAATATTATTTTGAATTTAATAAATTATTTATATGAAATAATGAAAATTGAACTCAAATTACCACATATTCTATTTTAGGGGTAAAATAGTAATTTAGGGAATTTCAGATGTTGAAAGTTTGATCAACACAAACAACTTTATCTATTCAAAACCTCTAAAAAGTAGAAAAGCATTCTTGCATCTTTTCAGATTTTAGACTCTTAATATCTTTTTAACTTTTTAGATTTATCAAACGCCACCTAAGGCTACGTTTGGTTTGATTCCCACAAACCAAACAGAGCCTAAAGGATGCATAGAGTAATGATTATATTCTGTTTTTGCTAATAAAATTTCCTTATTTTTCTTAATAATTGAAGTTGTAGAGATAAGCTTCTCTCAAAAAGGGTCTAGGCGAAGAGAAATGAAGATAACTATTACACTTTCTCCTTTGCAATTGAAGTTTCACCTTTAAAAGGTAAATTTACCTTGTAAACCTCTTATACTTTGATGGTTTTGGCCCTTTCTTTTTCATGTTTTTTATTTGGATCAGAATGTGAGAACTTTAGGGGTGGCCACGAGCCGAATTTTTCACGAGCTATTCGAGCTTGGCTCATGAAATGCTTAGCTCAACTCTGTTTAAAGCAAGCTTTGAGTTGAGCTCGGTCCTGATACATAGGCTCATCTGTCGAGCTCGAGCCCAGTGAAGCACGGCTCATGAGGCTCGCGAGCCTAGTATAACAAATAAATGAATTTTTATTATATACACACATACATACATATATACATACATGCACTCATACATGCATACATACATATACATATAAATATATAAATATATAAATATGTATATATATATATATATATAATAAATATTTTTTATTATATATAAAATATTTTTTATATAATTTTTTTATTTTTTATGTATAATAGTAAATAATTTTTACAATTCTAATTTTTCGTATGTAAAATAAAAACAGTTTTTTATATGTATATTTTTTATATTTTATATGTATAGTAATAAATAATTTTTATAATTCTTATTTTGGTGTATGTAAAATAAAGAAATATTTTTATATGTATAATTTTTATTTTTTAGAAAAAACTTGGCTTGTAGTTGAGCTCGAGTTGAGCCGAACTCGAACTCAAATCTCTAGTTCAAATCGAACTCGAGCCTAAGACTATTTTAGCGAGACGAACTCGAATAACCAAGTATTCGGCTCGACTCGAATCCACCCCTAGAACTTAGACGAGGATAGATTTAGAGTTTAACTAGTTTTTTGCATCTGTCATTTTCATCTATAATTGTGGCCTTGAAGGTACTACCCTACTATCTAATATTGTGCTAAATTTGGAATGGGAATGGAGATGTCACTGAACGTGCACTCATACAGCAAAATAATAGAAAAACAAATATATTACCATTAAAAGAGAGATGTTTTGAACTGAAAAAAAAGGAGGGAACTGTTGGTGGGTGTATGAGTGTATTAAACTATTAGTTTTCATCAGTTCTTATGTAAAAAATCGAAACAGAACCTGTTTTTGATTTATTTTAGGTGACTATTTTCTCCCTTCTTTTTTTCTGTATCTCTGATGCAATTATCAGAACCTGTTTTTACAAATCCTCCATGGCAGTTGGAGCATATTTACATATCTGAAGGTGAAGGTTTCAGGTGTCCTCTTGTTGTGTATCTTTAGTAGGTGGCTGTTAGCTCCCTTTTTCTTTTATATCTCTAATTGAATCATTAGAACCTATTTTTGTAAATCCTCCATGGCAGTCAGAGCATATTAACATATTTGAAGGTTGTAAAACTTGGAATGCTTTCCAACGTTAGACAGAATTTCAGGGTTACTAAATAACCTCTGCCCTACAATTATGTGCAAGTTACTAATGGGCTGTTCTATTTCTTACATCTCATCCCCCATTCTAGAAACAAATCTAGTTGTATAGCAGCTTTGAGTTTTTAATCAACTATCAAGTCTATTGGTATATGATAAAATCTTGGCCAATTTTTTAACAAAAACTGACGAAAGTTAGGTCCATTGTTGGTCATGGCCTTTTAGGAGGTTCTGAACATAATAGTTCCTTTTAGCTTAGGGTGGAATGTTGATGGTTATATAAGGATTGATCAAACAATATGGCTTGAAAATTTTAGTGGAAAAGGATTAGGATCCAGGGGGTGATAGTCCTAGTAGTAGTGGATCTCTTTCAGAAGTCATATGAAATATTTCTGAGAGAGTTATGGATGACACGAGATAATATTAAAATGAAGGAAAGTCTATATGGGATTGTGTTTAACTTGTAAAAAAATCAAGTGTAAAGAATTAGTATTATTTTGTACATGCTTGCATGCATAAGTGTGACCCACAGGTACCATATGTGCCATAGTATTCAAAAGTGGACCGGATCGGGAACTGGTTAGGTGATTAGTTCCATTTTCCCCAAAAATCAGATTTTCCTCCAAAATTATTGATTTTGGTCAGTAAACCATTGAACCGGGTGGTTAATTGTTTGAATGATTTTGACCATTTTTTATTCTTTTTTAATTTTTTTATTTTTTGTTAGAATGGTCTGAGCGTTCAGTACTGTTTGACCCAATCACCGGACCCCTGACCAGTTCAATCTTTGGGTCGATTTTAAAAACCATGATATGTGCAATCGAAAATATAACTCGGGCCCACATTTGAATGTTTGCATAGGTGTAAATTAAAGAGTGAGGGCCACATGTGAATATTTGTATACATGAATGCATGAATGGCCCCAGATATATGTGTAAGCTCAAAATGCGAGTGGGGCCCATATTGAATATTTGTACAGGTGAATGCATGAGTGGGGACCATGGGTGATAATTGTATATGTCAATATGCATATGGGGAAGTAGGGAACACATTGATGTCTTATACAAGGAAATGCATTAGGGGACTCACTTTAGTATTTGGCATATGTAAATGTGTAAATAGGAATCACAAGTATACTATTTGCATGTTTGAGTGTGGTAATGAGTCCCATACTTTATATTTCACATGTGTGCTTAGCATATGTTTATTCGGTACAATTGCTGCAATCAAATGATCTTCTAGCTTCCTAGATCTACCCATGTAAGCCCTTGCAGCCTGCTGGGTCTTTAGCTGTCAGAATATCTTTTAGAGAAAGACTTACCAAATGGCTTCATAATTTCATGGGTGCGTCACGTACGTAAATACATGTTAGATATAGGTATTATTGAAAAAATTAAACTTAATTATAACTAGTGATTCATTGTTTTGGTCAAACGGATTTGCGGTTCAACCATTTGGATTAACAGATTTTTGATTAAATCAATAGTTTTGACTAGTTAAGGTGATGTTTGGTATTGATGTCCACTTCTTGAAAATCATTGTCATGTGATTATGTGAGAAGTGCGTCAGCACTAGAGGAATCGGTATTAAAATTTCTGTTTGGTTGGTCAATTTTTGTTATTTTCTAGAAATTAGTCAAAACTTCATTCTTGAAATTGGCCATTTTCAGTGATTCCTTGATTTCTAACCAATTCTGATTTTTTTTTTGAGAATGACATAATATCTGATGTGGAATAGAATAATAATTCTAATACAAAAAATAATTGGCCCTTGAGAATTAATACTAAAACTTAAAACCAATTTTCAAAAATTGACATACATAATAAAAATGATATCAAATAACAAAATTCACCATTTTTTGGAAAATCCATAAAGAAAAATTAGCATCGATGCCAAACATCACCTAAAATTATTACGGTTGAAATGGTTCAACCACCTAGATTTAGTTGAAATGCTATATCGCACGGCAAGGACCTAATTTTTGTACATCTCTATCGACTGTCATATATGCATAGACTTTTCAAACGTATGTTCCCGGTTGGTACATGATCCATGTGTGTCATGTGTCATGCAATATTTATTCCTTTGGACAGGGCTCATGTTTTGCTGACCATCAGACCCTGTATTTGAAAAAGACCCATAATGTATTTGAGAACCTCACATTAGACAAGGCAAAACTTCAAGTATAGACTCCACCAGAAAGATGAATAAAAATATTCCCTTCCAAAGAGTTCTAACTTGTAAAATCTTCAACTTGCAGATTTCTATATTATTAAATCTGAGAGCATCTGGTGGGGTTTATGTCTACCTAATTTGAGAATTTAATCTCACTATAATTGGAGCTGGAAGATGCTAGTTGCAACTGCCAAGGGATGCAATTTCCATGGTTTAGGTGTGCAAATCAAGTCCCCTGTCTGATTTGAAGAATTTACAGTGTTGAATCTGGGATTTTGGGTTGGGCCAATTCAAATTTTAACAAATTCTCAACCTGACAGAAATAAAGGACAAAAAGTGAATACATTCAAAACAGCCGGACGCACAAAAAGACAAAAAATGAATACATTTACAATAACCGGGTGCACGAAGCTCTCAGCAATGCAAGGTCTGGGTAGCCGGGGAGGTGCAAATATATGCAACCTTATCCCTATTGCTCAGTTTGAAAGGAGTACAAATGCAAATACGTACGATATAAATACATATAAAATAATATAAAATACAAAGTTTTATACTCTACATATTTATATTTCTACTCCTTCTAAAGTAAGCCATATAGATTTATAGATACACAAAGAGACTGTTTATAAACAAAATTCCGAAAGTTACTCCATTAACATCATTGTAATTACGCAGAACGTAATTCAAGAGCACTCACAATAGCAGATAGAAAATTGATTCAGAACATGATTTTGGGTGCTGTTTTCTGAACACCTTGACCGGAGAAAAACTTTACATTTCAAGCCCAAAATCGAGTTTTAGTGATAGATTGACCAGGTAAGGAGGTATGGGAAACATTTGGCTTATTTCAATTTTGAAGTCCAAATATAAATCCCTATTTAATAATTGTAGTCCGTCTTCAAACAAAGAAGTTGAAAAAATTTCTTTCTGGTGGATTCAACTACCATATAGTAAAGATGTGATACTTGAAAAATTTGTAACCGATCAACCGCTATCATAGAACTGGTAATTAATCAGGTGATACTAATCAAAATTTACAACTGGGTTGATTGGGGAAAGCTCTTCTGGTATGATCTCTTTCTGAAAGCATAGATTTTTCCATCTTTATAATTTTTTCAGCTAAGGGGAAGTATTAAGGATCAAACGGATCGGATTGGATTCGAATCAAGGTATATTTAAATTTGTTCCCATACTGTTTATGTCGGATCTGATAGGACTTGATTTGAATTCAAATCCTATTGGTGAATCAGATCTTCGGATCTGATCCAATCCGATTTGTTTTCTTTAAAAATTAATAATTTATTAAAAGAAAAATAAAATATACTAATTTAACTAAAGTAAAAACAAAAAAACACAAGTATTTTTTTAATTATTTTCTTCATATATATATATATATTTTATAAAAAAAATAAATAATACAACAGATTTATAAAAATATAAAATAAATAATATATATTTATATTTATAAATATATAATTATTCGACAAAATAGGATCGGATCATATTTGCACCCCTAGGAAGTACGAAAAGCCAAGGTTGAAAATTAAAGCAGGTATATTTTCTTTGAAGCATGTGGTTAGAGTTGCTATCAGAATGAAATGACAATTTTTTTTCCTAACCACATATGAGTGAGATCCGTTGATGGATCCCCAAATTGGAGTGCACCTTGGACCCTGTAAGTGGAGACTGCCATTAAAATACGTGTGGTCTGTTTTTACATGCTCCAAGGTGGACTTTTAATGGAGATCGCATTGTAATTGTTTTGTCATACGCCCTTACATTGTTAGATTATATATATATACAATATATTGGTATGTTTGGTTGTCGAGAAAGGAATGGGAAGAGAAGAATTCTTCAAGAATATTTAATTTTTCTATTGTTTGTTTTGAAAAAAGAAATTGGAATGGGATTTCCCGAAGAAAGTCAATACGTAGGGTTACACCAAAATAGAGGCCTTTGTGAGAAAATTTTGTCGAACCAACAACCCAAAGAGTGTGGTCTTTTTCTTAGGTGCTGTCCAACAGTCATTTCACCGACACCATTTCAATGATTTTTTTGAAAGATAAGCTCAGATTTGGCATCCTCTCACGATTTCTGCCCATTCCAATATTTAGTTTTATTGGAATGGGACTGTTCACCTTCCTCCTTTTATTGCTAGGTTTGGATGGCAAGCTTCCTGTGTAAATGACTCATGGGTAACCAAGCTCTCATTTTTATCACATTAGCATGCGAAACCTCACCTGTGCATGGAAACTTTGGCATAGTGGTGGCATTGATGCCAAACACCTACGCTTGAACAGGATTGTGTTGCCCGATTTGTTTGCACATGGGACCTTTGGCAGGATCATTTTATGGGAGGAAGGAGATGTAAACTCGAGTTTCTTCACCGGAGTCACACTGTTTTGATGCGACCCCAAATCTACGATTTTAGGATCTTGCATCCTAATTTTTTCTCATCCCGTCCCCCTCTTTCTCTCAAAACAAATATGAAAAAAGAAAATATTTTTAAAATATTCCCTTTTTCTCATCGGAACCATAGCATATGCCACAAAAGGGTGTGGGGATTAAAGGAATGGGGGATGGGCTGCCTACACCCGGCTGTGTAGTCCACATGATTCCATGAAATTCAAAAAAAACAAAAACTTTTAAGTACTTTTCTTGTAATATTGTTTATAATTAATTTTTTTAGTCCTGACTGAATTTAAAAATCGAATGCTCTAGGCTACGGAAAGCGATGTAAATGTATTTTACACCATTCTATTGGTTTAAAGGTTACTTTCGATGTAAATGAAACCAGAATTATTAGATGCAAATGCTTATATCGTTTGTATTGAAGTTAATGTTGATATTGATTATATCGATATAAAACTTGATGCAAGTAAGGTTTTACATCGACTTTTGGTGTTTCATTCCACTCCTTCCAAATGGCTACAAAATGGAACTCAAGTGTAATATAACACCAATCCGATATTTAAACCAAACAAATACAGCCCTAATTTTTACAGGTTAACCAGGCAGTTTGTCTGTCCAAGCAGCAAAAATTGTTATTTAACCAGGTCCCGGAAAGGCCACTGGTTCCTAACCTTCGTGGTCGACCCATCCGGTCAGGCCCGAGCCTTAAAACATATTTTAGAAGACCTAAAACCTAGCCGAGTCGCACTTGGCAGGAAAGATGTTGACAATCTAGATATATCATCAAGTAAAGATGTTGAAAAATAGTAAAGGTAGAGACAACAGAAGTAACATACTGTATCATTAAAAGTCAAAATCACTGTAATGAAAAAAACACATAAAAAGCTCGTGATTGGAAAATACACGTCCAACAAAGAGCTCATTATTTTTATGACCACAGGGAACTAGGAATTCAAATTTCTATTAAAAAATAATTGCAAGTATACAATGCCAAACAGTAGCTGTATAAGGGTATATGGAAATCAAGCAGCTCCCTTGAGCTTCTTTGCGATGCCAGCAATGTACTTCCCCTGGTGGAAAGCTTGCGCCAGTTCAAGCTCTGATGGCTGTCTAGAACCATCCCCAGCGTAAGTTCCTGCTCCATATGGGCTACCACCCTTCACCTTCTCCATCTCAAACATGCCAGCACCAAATGTGTATCCAATGGGTACAAAGATCATCCCATGATGAGCCAGCTGAGTAATGGCCGTTAGCCTGTGAAATATCCCCAAATTATCAAAATACAAAAAGAAAAATGTAATGTTGTTTTCCAAGGATATTTAAATTAAAAGAAAAAACCCTTCCAGGCAGAGTAAGGAATATGGAGCATGCATAAGAACTTACGCAGTAGTCTCTTGTCCACCGCCTTGAGATCCAGTGCTGTAAAAAATCCCTGCAGGCTTTCCTGCCAATGATTGCGTTCTCCATAGACCTCCAGTTGCATCTAGAAATGCTTTAAATTGAGCAGCCATCATCCCAAATCTAGTGGGGAATCCGAAAATGAGCCCATCAGCTTCAGCAAGCTCAGCTGGTGTTATGACTGGAACATCACTCTTTGAGGGAGCACTCATCTTCCCTAGCACCTCCTCTGAGAGTGTCTCTGGGACCTGTTTTTAATAATCAAAGACTATTAGGATATTTGCCTAGATCTGCTATAAGTTTGTCAAAAATAAATAAAATCCACAATCATCACATGAACAGCGACTGCAAACATTCTGAAAAATAGGAATTTTTGCCTTCTAGCACCAGGGTCGGAGAAACTCAGAAAAGCAGGACAAAATCCTGTGAAAAATGCTAAATCCACAAAACACACATTAAATAAATGGGGAGGGGAAGAACATCGGAGAAGCATGTGAAGAGGAAACTCGGACATAGCATTGCCCAGGTGGAATGCATCCGCATCAAATAGCCGTTAGTTTTTTTTTTTTTTACAGGCAAAATAGCTTCTATTCTAATTTTGTGCACACTTTTCCATTTTCCTATTCCTGATGGAAAAAAATCCCAGCATGAGAACAGAAGGAACTCAAATATGTCCAGTTCCTATGGACATCTAATTATTGTACACACCTTCTTGGAATCGCCTTTCAGTTTGCATATGCCAAAAATACTCAATCATACTACATAACATTTCAATTTAACTTATCCCTTCTTATCACTGAACTACTACATCCTCTTCTTACAGCAATGTATATTCCACAAATTTTATTTTTGATGAGCAACTTACACAGGAAGAATTGAAACCTCAGCATTTCTTGGAATTATAGCACACTCTTGCCAATACATCAATGAAAGGGGCACTCAGATGCTTATTTAGTGCCAGTCCTTTCCAGTTAAATATTTAAATATGAAAGTGCATTCAAAACTACAAATGGTTTCATCACACCATATCATAATACACCTTTACTATTTCTTACAATATTGGGCTAATGGGACAATGATCAGGGGGAGATAAGAAACACACCTGCCATAGTTTTGCTTCCACTCCTTCTACAGATGCAGCACCTTTCTTTATCTCTTCAGCTAGTTTTTCAACATGCCCGTACATGGAATAGTACCTGTAATGTCATGTTGGTGTTCAATCACCATCATTCGAAGAAAAAAAATCTATTGAAGAAGATTGATGATAAAAACATGAGGAGAGAAATATCAATGATCTGTTTCATACTTCAAGTATGAAAAAGGACTTCAACCTACAAAGTTCATGGTAAGGTAATAGAAACTGAAAAGCTGAGAAAGCATTAGCGGGTATACTGTGCACCGAGGTCCACAATCTAGAAAGTATGCATAATGTCAAAACGAAATGGACAGCCTACCTGCAAATGCACGGAATCAACATCCAACATAAATCAAAGTGGTTACATGACCACCGCACCAAGTGTCATGTATGAAAATAATGAGTAATAGTTCAGCAGGAATCCACCTATAGAATCATGACATGACACAACGGATAGGATACTTGAGGCAGAAACCATTATATCGAGGACCTCCACTATATATTCCAATCCGTTATCTTGGTCAGTTTGGTATAAGATTAAAATGAAAGATAAAGAAGCAAGGGTTTCACTGGAATTTAATAAGCTAAATGATAAAAAAAATTGTGTTCTTTATTTGCATAGATACATAATATGTCTGCACTCTATTTACTCAGTGATCAAGAAAGGCTATCAACACAAAGATACTGGAAATATCAGCCAAGAGGTCCAACTTGGAACGGATAAGTGGACAATAGATTTGGTTGACCTCATCGGATTCTACTTAGTGGACTTTAATTTAGCTTTAGAAATAAATATCTCCTTCAACAACCTGTTTTAGCAAGATTATTGGATAACATAAAGCTACTATCCAAACTAAAATTCAGAAAGCTAGACAAAATTTGGTTATGAATCAATATCCGAGTAAGAAACCTTTAGCACCATCAAATTAAAATTTAGAATGGTTCCACTATAGGAAAATTTGACAATGACAGGAAGGAACCTCTATAGACACAAACAAAATCCAACAGACCAACCACCTAGATTAGGACGATGAAGTAAAAGCATCAAAACGACCAAACCCTGCGGCACGAAAGAGGAAAGAAGGGTTCTGGAACATCTTGTTCTGTTTTCTTCATTCGTTTACTAAAAATAAGGGAAGATGAAATTAGAGTAAGGCTTAAGCAAATGAGCAGAAGCATGAATTCCTCAGTAATATTTTATTTCATATATCAATATGCAAATGATCAAACTTTCAGCCCTAGGCTCCAATTTAACTGGGTAGATGTAATTTAATGATTCGTCGAGAAGTCTTAACGAAAATAAGACTAACGAAATTTTAATCTAAAAAAGAATAGAAGGAAAACAAAATGCCAAACACCCAAACGAGCTGAAATCCAGGTTAAATAGGAAAAGAATCTAACTAAAACCCTAGGGTTGATGAAATTTCATTTTCTTACAATTATTTCTTTTGATTTGCATTTTGTCCATCGATAAATTCCAAGAATTCATCTTTCACCAAAAACAAAATCCAACAATGAATCCGCCGCCAAAATAGAAATATCAAATGCAAGAAAAGAAATAGAGAAATTTCGGCAAGTCGAAGCTCAACTGGTTAAGTTAGGCTGTATCTTGAATAGGTCACCAAGAAAAGCAGAAAGAGGAAAGAAAAAAAAATATTTTTAATTCCTTAATCGTCGAAAAATGGAAGAGTAAGGTCACCAACAACTACCCAAGAACTGCAAGAAATTCTTCACAATTCAAACCAGTAAAACGTTCCATCGATCTTGACTCGAAATGATACATCTTACTCTCCTCCGGAATGAAAAGAAGAGAAAACAGAAATAAAGACAGAATCTCTCGCTCAAATAAAAATGATCACAAATAAAAAAAAAAAACGATCTGAAAATCCCGAAAAAGAGAAAGAACGCAAAATGTAAGCATGGACAGAAAAAGGAGAAATCCAGGACGAAAGAAGGTTATTCAATTGAATTAGCCAAAAATGCTAGAATGAAAATGATCAAAGAAGAATTGCCCGTGTGATCAACCAACATCCCGGAGAGAGAGAGAGAGAGAGAGAGAGAGAGAGAGAGAGAGAGAGAATAACGCTTACACAATATAGACTTTGGTCGCCATTAATCGAAGTGCGAGAATGTAGGAGTAATGTCTCTCTTTGTGTCTCTTCGAAATCGTATGGATGAGGGGATGAGAAGAGAAGGGGAAGACCTCAGTTGAATTTATATTGCACCACTAGATTAATTAAGCTTTTTAATTAATTCTAATTAGTCACTAATTACAACATTAGTGGGGGGTTTTATAATTGATCTGTTGTCACGCTCCATCATCATTCTCTCGCCTAATTTTTTTTTTCCATAAAAAACGAAAATTAAACTAAAATAGTAAAATATATTAGAGTCAAATGTTATGCCAGTTTCCATATTTCAATATAATGCAGAAAATGACTGTTTTTTTCTTGATTAAAGACTAGACTTTGTTAGTTATTAATTTAGAAGTCATGTAGTGGGATCATAGCCGTTCATCAACCGAGACTTTTTACTTTTTTTTTTTTAGCTGTAAAAACTGTATGTAATTTTATCTGATGACACACATCCTGTCGCCTGTGCTACGTCATCGAGGCCGTGTCTATCTTTGACCGGGGATTCGCGCCGAGCATCTAGACTCTTTAACGGTTCAGATTCATCACATTTATTAATCCAATCCACATGCATCGGAAACACATACACATATAGTAATACATAATTGGGAAAGTATTTAAAAGTACTTTTTATTTAAAAATTAAAATCAGTTGAAAAAAAATGTTTCCCTTCAAAATTTTTATCTCTCCGTCTCCGAGAAAAAGAAACTGGTCTACGAATATTTATTGGAAGGGTAAATGTAGGGTACCGGAAAGGAGACACATAGGAAGGCGTTGCGGCGTGGCAAGTTAAAGAGCCCCAAATAAACAAACACGTGTTTGGGTCCTATGCTGTGCGCCTGTATCAAGATCAAGAATGTGTCAGCTCAGGAGTCAGGACAAAAAATAAGGCTTACGTCAGGAGGAAATAAGCAAGAGATACAGACGTGTAATACAGAAATGGGAATTGGGAATTTGTGCCAACAGAACACGTTCCAACCCTACCAACATCATCTCACACTGCACATCTTAATTAGAGACATTATAAAAGTGAGACCTGACATCATGTATGAGATGTGCGGTGTGAGATGATATTAGTAAAGGGTTGGAATGTGTCTTGTTAATAGGTGATCTGTGGTCTCTAGAAAATGGGCATGGGCATCCTGCCTCTGGACTGGAATGACGATGACCCGCCCGAGTAGTCCAAGTGTTAAAGCTAACACGGCACCGTGGCGTCGTCATTCACTGTCAACTACTACCACGACAGCATGGGCAGCTCTCCAATCTCCATTATGTTGGAAGAAGGATTGATCATAGATGATCAAACAGAAATAGTGTTATGTGGCTGTTGCTTACTTGATGCCATGTGGACGGACATGCGGACCTGGTCATACATGATATATTCTTCCATTGGAAGTATGATATCAGAGTAGCGTAGGATATACAAATATCATATCATGATTCATGGATGCGCCAGAAACAGCAGGCATTGGCCAACCAGAGCAGAGAGCATTGGATTTGAATTGGTCTCCAGTTAGTGGCTGTAATTCATGGCGGGCTGAGACATCATTTTCGTTGGTCATGCTCAATCAACCATTACACATATATTTGTAAAGGTTGAAATTGAAGATCAACATAGATGATAAAAGTAGTAGTCCAGTCTGCAGTCTGGTAGCTGCATGCCTGCGGCCTGCGGCCTGCCGCCCCGCCCTACCCTTCTATTATTAGCATTGTCATCTACGCCATGAAGGAGTAGTACTAGTACTATCGCCAGGTGGGGCTCCCGCTGCCCAATCCCATCTTCCATTCGAGAGAGATTGACAACAAGCAAAGTATTAACCTGGATAAAATGTCTGGAGATGGAAAATGCTTTTTTTTTTTTTTACAAAAATAATTAAGTTATAGGAATTGGACCATTTTTTTTTATTTGTTTTTGGTATAAAACGAATTCATTGCATATCAAGAGACGAGTTATTACAACCATGAGGATGAATCATGAATGCGCTGCTGGGTCAGCCAATTGGGAGGGGAAGACATCCATATATTATATATAATACCAAAAGGCGAAGACTTGCTAGCAAGCATGTGAGCAATTAATTCTATTTGCCTCCCTACTAACATAAAGCCACCTAACTGAGGCAAAGGCACTTACTAGCTACAACCTTAACGTCTCCTAAAACAAAACAGATATCCATGCATAGATTCCACCTCTGTAAATGTAAATCCATTGAGGATGCTAATCAAAACAGAACAATCAGAGGAAACATTATTTAAAAAACAGAATCCCTGTTCCTTTGCCAGTTTAAGCCCATGCTAAATAGCTAATGCTTCTGCAAACAAAGCTGATCGAAGAGTGTCCAACAAGCTTTAGCTGCCACAAATATCATTGCGAATGATTATGCCATTATGAACTGAAGGGATGGCGATGCTGCTAAGCGTTTGGTTTCGGTGGTTTTTCCGAGTCGCTTGAGTTCCTTCCTGTAATAGCCTGCTGCTAGCATTGTTAACAACAGAAATAATGTCAGATTCTTTGCCTTCAAAGGTGAGTTTATTCCTCCTGAGCCAAATGCGCCAGCATAAGACTACAAACACAGAAGTAATGTCTTTTAACTGATATTTCCGGTAACGAATTATCATTTACCCAAGGCAGCAACCACTCTTATCGAAAGGCTGTAAGCGAACCAAATTGGTTTAACTAGAGGACAGTAAAAGAGGGAATGTTCAACTGTCTCTGGGCCTGAATTGCATAAAGGACACTCAGAACGGGATTCTAAGATGCATGGATGGCTTTCCAAAGGGAAGTCTTAGCTTCAGGCACAGAACGGGAACTCCTAATCACTTTCCACAGACCACAGACGGGCTCCGCTAGAGTTTGCATCAGATAACAGAATTGGGTTTTCATTGCCTCTGGCTTTTGCAATTAGGTAAGAAGATTTAACAGAGAAATTTCCACTACTCCTAATGGACCAACAGAACTTGTCCTCACAAGTAGAAGTCGGAATATAGATCTTTGTGATCTCATTTTCTATCTCAGGGGGGAACATATCTCTGATAGAGTGCATCCCTGCGGTTTCTCCATCTGAACTCTAAAGCCTGGAATTGAAGGAATTCAATGGATTCTCCATTATTTCCATCTCTCCAAAGACCCCATTGCTTTAAAATCTCCTTCAATTCCCTGCTCAAATGCATTGCCACCCCCATGAGCACCCACTTTTGGCCTCCGAATTAAAAAAATTTTCACCATGAAAATGTTTTTCTTTGTACACCTTGGCTACTAGCAAGGAGTTAGGATTCTTACAAATTCTCCAGGCTTGTCTCGCCAAGAGAGTTCTATTAAACACATTTTGGGAGTCAGAGCAAATGACAATCAAGAAACCAAGATGCGAATTGAGCTCCCTGCAAAATAGCCAATAAATATTCCTCCTCCATAGATCCCGAACTAGAAGATCTTCCACCAAACACACCTAGACAAGAAAAAGTGAATTTGATAAGCAAATGCCTCTAAAAGAACAAGCTTGTGAAGAAATTAAACCTCGGCCCACCAGTAAAGAGGACTAAGCTCATATTAGTGTGGAAAGTTAAAGGTGAAATTTGCCTACGGAACAGGGGGGAAATAGATTCAATAGAGGGTTGGATTATAGATTGAAAAAGAGAGTTGATCCGAGATAGAGTCCTATGGATAGAAATATTACGGTCTTTAAAAATCTTTTTATTCCTTGCAAACCAAATATAATAATAGACAACCAAAGGATTCCAACTTAAAATATTCAAGACATGATTTCTATCCGGTAATGATTGAATAAAAGAATAAATACATTTTAACTAAGACCCTTGAAATAGAGCATGAAGATTAAAATTCCAAGAAGCCGCAAAGAAAACAAATTGAGCAAAGGGGCAGTGAAAAAATTGATGGTTAATACATCTATTTCCTTGATTACATAAAGCACATTGAATATTAGAAGTAATATGAAAAAGTTTCTCTTTAACAAGTAAAATATCATTCACTAATCTCCACATAAACAATTGATAACAAGGGGGAAGATGTAACTTCCAAATCCATTTAAAACAGGATTTTTGGACAGGGGAGAGAGCCCGAAAAGTGTGATGTTGGAGATTCATGTAAGCATGTTTGGACGAAAATTTTCTACTAAGGTGTTTCAACCAAACCCAACTAAAAGTTGTTTGCTTCGGGAAGATAGGGAGGGGTTTGCAAGATATTTGACATATCATGGGGGGAAAAATAGGCTTGAAGTATAAAACTTCATTCCATTGCTTTCGCTCAAGTAAAGATGATATAAGAGCATCCTAAAGCTGATTAGGCAATGGTTGAGAAACCATAACAAAGTTATTAGAGGCCTTAATCCAAAGGACTTGACCAATGAAAGCCTCAGATAGGGGAGTTACTAAAAACTCTACTCCCTGAAGCAATTGTTGTAGATTTGGGTGAAGAGATTTCCAAAGAGGGGAAGCATTGGTTTTGATTCGATAAGGAAAAAGGGCTTTATTTTCTAGATATTTAGACCTCCACACTTGAGCTCAAAGTTTATGTTGTTCGTTAATACCACACCAGGCTAATTTCTTGGGTTGAATGATTTTATTCCAGGAGCACCAAAGGTAAGGATGAGATTTATTAGCTTAACTAGCCCACATAAATCCCTTATTTTTTTATCAATTTGAGAAATGGACTTTTGAGGAAAATGGACATCACACATATACAGTGGACAGGGACTGACGATTGAATCAAAGTTTACTTGCCAACTTGACTAATAGCATAATCTTTCCATTTATTATGTTTAGAACTGATAATATCTAATAGAAAGCTAAGAGAGTTGTGCTTATTTCTACCCCAAACAAGTAGAATTCTTAAATGTTTGGAATGAGGATCCAATTTTCTGATGTGTAACTGACTCCCAATCATACTCTCATGGCGGGGATGGATATTTTTACAAGTTCAAATCTGCCCTCACAACGTCCCCCAGCACATCTCTGCCGTGTATAAGAACATCTCCCGATGATAATACCAAGAATGATAATGTCATCATCGGGAGATGTTCCCAATACACAGCAGGGATGTGCTGTGGGACGTTGTGGGGGACTGATTCCGTCTCTATTTTCACTGAAAAAATTGTCCAAATTAATGACTTGACCATACATTAGAACTGTTGAAGAATAATAGATTTGTCCAAATACTAGGATATCTCTAATTTTCAACAGCAACTCATTGTGTTGAATTGGGCTTTGGTTGACATTTGAGAGACCTCTAATCATGGCCGAGTTAGGTGAAAGAAGTTGCCATGTCTTTCAATTTGTGCTAAATTGATTGCTGAAACAGAAGTTTTTTTCCTCTCCTTAAAAAGCTCCCTTTTTTAGGTAATACTCAAAAATCTCCTTTCTAGTCATGTACTTACGTTTTCAAATATACAATCCTCAGTGGCTAGTGGGATGCTGTTGAGTGTCAATTATAACGGAAATGAGTTGTGTTTCCACTTTGAATTCTATGAATAGTAAAATAACTATCTCCTTGCATTACTTCTAAAACACAATTAATTTGCCGTATTTTTCCCTATTCTTTTCCATGTTCTGTTAAATTCCATTCCAAGGCACCGAAAAATTTAAACACCCAGTCTGGAGATTCACGGAAATCAACACATCCAATAATTCCAAATCCATCCTGATCCTAATGCAATCTCGATATTTGAAATCATTGCTATTTAAGCAGGAATTGGCAGTTCATAAATCTTCATTGCACATCTAACTTTACGTTAATTACGTTCTTTTTTCTAAACTTTTAATAGAAGAATTACGAGTTCGGATCTCCTACGCATAGAACCCTACCCACACCTCACTATAACTCTAGTATCATGTGGGTAGGAGATCTAAATTCAAAAAGTCTTTTGTTTTCCCCACTCTCTTTACTCATGCAGCCTGCTTGAGTCATTCCTACCTCTACTCTATCTCCAAACTTGTGTTAATCTCCTAATCAACTTCTATATGATTAATCGAGAAGAGAGGATTAACTTTTGACGGATAGAGTAGAATTTTTAGTTTACTATCTATTTTATATACTTAAAACACAGTTGTCCACACCTCAATCTATCCTTTTCTCCTCTTCATATTATAAAGTCAAAGATAGGGGCTATTTAAATTCATCCACAAGCAATTCAATTTCGTATTGTATTGTAATCATCCTCTAGTATCTTCCAAATTAGAGCTGGTTTATTAGAGCTTCAATCCAAAATATTTTGATGAAAAAATAGTTGGGGGCATGAATGACAACTTGACATTCAAGGCAAATGAGCTTTCGCATTGTGGAGCCCACTGAGAAATCATAACTCACCCACTCCTTCCTTTTTCTTTCTGAGCAGAGAGGACTGAGGAGAGAGGAAACTCGCATTCGCATTCAAATATTCAATGCTTTCTCCTGAAGTGTGCTTCTTTTTAACGACTCCTCCCTACCACGCCTTCAATTTCATCCCATTTACGCATAAAATAAATAAATTATCATCTTAGGGTTCCCTAATCATAATTAGTAGTAAAAGATTAATCATCTTCTCACCTATTCTCTTATATTCTAGACCTTTCCTGTCCTGTGACTTATACCCTGTCAGATTAATTTTCTTTCTTTATTTCCACTTATTACGATGACTTATTCAACTTCTAAGTTCTGATACAGCATTTCTTTCTCTACTACAGACATGTACACTTACTACACGGTATACGTAAGTTATTTGGGCAGCATTTCTATTTATTTATTTTTCATTAATTTTGTGGCTTGGGGGTTTTGAATAGTTTAATTTGCCACTGAATGGGTCATAAAAATTGACTCTCGTGGTGCGATTATCTTATATTAATTTCGATGTTCGTCTGAACTTCTTTTTTCTTTCTTTTATCATTTCTAATTGATAATTTAATGATACTAACTAAATTAAATAAATAAATAATGCCTTCAGCCTGCCTAACCCTCTTTTTTGTTTTGTGGCCAACCATCCATTTACGTGCCTGCAGAATGTAGTAGATGCTGTTAAGTTCGCATATAAAAATTAAAAGAAAAATAAGAATGTAGATGTTTAATTAGTACTGTAATTCACAGTAATTCTAATAAAAAAAAAAAAAAAAACTACTTTATTCTTAGTATGAGTGGTGATCCACCGAGGGCGCTCTCATTGGGTAACGTTTGGGCCTCTAAGCTTCTATCATTATATTGGATTATAAAAATTTTCAATATAAGAAGAGTTGATAATTTTTCTTTTTATGTGTTTGTTTAAATAAGAAGTAAATACGGTATAGAGCTCATGACTCAATTAGGAAGAGAAAACTCACTCATATCTTTTATTTGTTTGTGTCATCATCGCCATGAACTTTTAATATATACAAACATGGTTTTTTAATGCAATTAGATGATGTGGCAAATTTAAGTCATCTAACTATCAAGGGGCCTTGTCAATTTGGTTCATACTATTAGAGAATATCAACCTATTTAAGGATCTCATCTAACAGGTCAAGCTTATAGGTTTAATGGGTTTTTGAGACATACAACTACAGTATTTGAAATCCTCTCTTTCCCCCTTTTGTTTGTTTCTTTAAAACTGTATTTTCAAAATGAGAGAATGATTGAAAGAACTGGTTCTGGTCATTCAAAGGTGGGTGGGCCAAAACATTATACACGTGAAGGTGATGGTCTAAGAAAATTTGTGATCTCATTTAGGGCATCAATCACATTACCATGACAGGGTAAAAGACTTAAACATACCCCGAATTTTCATAAATTGACTTAAACAACACAATTGGCATTTTTCAAAGAGACTTAAACATACCTTGTAGGCTGACCCCATTAGACTTAAACATATTCACACCAATGAAACCTCACATGTGGATTCATTTATAAAAATTATTTTTCCCTTTTGTGGAAGAAGAAGAAGAAAAAGAAATTACTATTATGTTGAAACAAGGGTGCATGGCTAGTGCTCATAAACCAAGACAAACTCGAGAACAATTAGGGCATAGAAGATTAGGCTGTTTTTAACAAAAAAAAAAAAAAAAGATTAGGCTGTTCTGCTACAGTTAAGAAATTGAAATTCAGATGTTAGCTGATCTTGT
>NW_010729217.1:246599-360890 GCF_000365185.1 Nelumbo nucifera | reverse complement strand
AAAAGTACTTTTACATGAAAGCACTTTTATAAAAGTACTTTTACATGAAAACACTTTTATAAAAGTACTTTTACATGAAAGCACTTTTATAAAAGCATTTTTATGGAAGTACTTTTATGAAAGCACTTTTATGAAAGTACTTTTATGAATAAAAGCACTTTTACAGAAGTACTTTTACGAAAATACTTTAATAAAAGTACATTACTAAAATAGTTTTACAAAAGTAATTTTATGAAAACACTTTTACTAAAGCACTTTTATGAAAGCACTTTTATAAAAGCACTTTTACAAAAGTATTTTTATAAAAGCACTTTTACCTAAGTACTTTTACAAATTTTTATAAAAGTATTTTTATGAAAGTACTTTTATAAAAGCACTTTTACGAAAATACTTTTACAAAACATCTATGCCAATTGGTAAACATTAACTATTGGAGACCTAGGATGGCGGTTTGTGAATATACCAATACAATTTTTTTTAAGAATGAAAATGAGCAACATAAGACACGTCAGTCTTAAAGGAATTCATTTTTAGGAAAAAGTGTTTGGTTCATAGCAATATTTTCTCATTCTGCCTATTTTTATCCATTCTTTTCCATTTTAAAATTTTATCTTGGGTGAGAATGAGAAAGAATGAGAATTGAACCAGAAATGACCTTAAGCAGTACCTTTAGTAATAGAAATCATAACTACTAAGCTCTTTGCAGAGCAGGAGAGATTATCAAATCCTATATTCTTATACGTTGAGAGAGCTTGGCGGAAAAGCATAGCTTTAACAAAAATAACCTCATCAAATAATCAACCCTATCAACCATATAAATATAAATAGATAAAAATGAGTATTGGGGCAGGATCTGCTCCTCACAAATGGGTGTCTCATATGCACATCCATCGTGCATTGGGAACATCTCCTGTGAATGATAACAAATAAATACGTGAGATTCCCAATGTATAATAGGATGTATGTGTGAGGCGCCAAGTGTGAGGACCAGATACGGTCCCTAAAACTACTTACAATCACACGTTAACTGGGACACTGAAATACACTCTTGCCGATGTAATGCTCCAAAAGTTATCTGGTAACTACAAACATCACAAGAATTTATTACCTAAACGTATAAATAATTGTTATTCTTTCATTAATTTGACAAAAAGAAAAGAAAAAGAACTCTTGTTTTTGGGGTATCGTCCCATTAAAATACCTCAACTCCTATGAGGGAGCCCACCACACCCACATGGGTTTGAAAATTTTATGCTAGATTTTGAAATTTTGAAAGACAATGAAAGGTAAAAGAGTCATAAGGTATGTTTAAGTCTTTTTTTAAAAGATTTTAGGTACATTTAAGTTAATTTAAGAAAATTCAAGGTATATTGAAGTCTTTTACCCCAAAATTAACAATGGAATTGTATAAAACAAGGCTCAGTATTGGTTTTATCTTTTGTGCGCATTTGGGAGGATTCCCCAAAAACTATGACAAATCGCCTTTTCGGTAAAGCTATCTTAGGTAAGAGTGTTCATAAAAAACTGGAAAAATAAAAAAACTGAACTGAAAACTACAGTTGATCAAAAGAACCGGTTTAGTAATTTTGAAAAATTGAAGGGTCTGTTTGGTTTTTGATTAATCTAAAAAAATGATAATTAATTGAATCAACCAATATATATATATATATATATACATGTGTGTGTATGTATGTATTAATTATTTATAATATATAATATATATATTTATTCATAATATACTTATAAATATAACAAATACAAAAAAATCAAAAAATCGAATCTAATCAATTGATTAACTGGTGGTATTGATTCAAATTCGGTTTGAGGAATTGAAAAAAAAAAAAAAAACTGATAACAGTGGTTTAGTTTCAAAATATAGCCATGATTCTATGAACACTCCTACTCTTACGTAGCTTCTCCGAAGACACTCAGCCAATCCAAAAAGCCCTCCCAAAGAGGCCCTTTATCAATTGGAAATATGTCTAAAAATCAAATTTCCATTAAGTTCATACCTTCAGAAAAATAATCTGGTGCACAATCTTAGATTAGTCCATCTAGAAAAAAAAAAAGCATCCTATTAGGCCAGCAAAACATCAGCATGGCGTAATGTTTCCAAGTCTTTTATGCTCTAACCCTTTTCTTTATGGACTAAATCGTAATTAGAAAACAATTTTTTCTTTTTTAGCCTATCGCCTGACTGGTTTGATTGTTTCAAAATAAATAAATAAATAAGTTCAATCCTCCTGATTCATCTATTAGAACTAAATAAGTTTTGTACCGAATATACGTTGACCAACACTCAGTTGTAGACTGTCTGTTCTCCATATCTTGCCTCGTCGTCCTGCATGCCTGCTTCCGCTTGATCTGCAAATTCTATTTTTCTCATTGTCAACTTTTGAAAATGGTGCAAAAACCACACTTTTGAATTTGAAAGTTCACTTTTGACTAGAATCTTATCAGCTAAACAAATTCATATATCATTTAATCAAATTTGCTTTGACTTTAATTTATCATTTATTAATTAAGTTAATCAAAAAAATCAAAATATTATATATTATGAATAAAATGATTTAGAATTGGCTTGGTTTTTGTATGTAATGAATAAAATAACATCTATGAGACCTAGATAAGTAATTATGTATGATGGGGTTTGATCATTCCATAATAGGGGTGTTTGTGGTGTGATTTGATGTGGTTTAGAGAATATCTTAAATCAAACTAATAAATTGTGGTTTGGGAAATTCTTAGACCAAACCAAACTATTTTAGCATGGAAATCACCAAACTGTTTTATTATAATTTGGTACAATTTCTAATTTGTGTTTGCGACTTTGGACCCTTTTATGAACATGAATAACCAAACCAAACCATTTTTTCTTCTTCATATTTAATTTGACCCAAACAAGTATGCAAATATGTTAATACATAAATCATATGAAATTATGAACATTTGAATAAAGAATAATGGAACATATTTTATAGATAAATCTGTTAATAAGTTTGCTAACAAACAACATATCAGTTTATTGTTAACAATTTAAATATATGCAATTTATAAAAAAAAAAAACAAAAAACATAAGAACAACGTAAATAATCAATTAAATAAATTCAGTAAAAAATCAGAACATGCATTAAAACATTCTCATGTAAATAAACATATAATTGAAGTGGCCAAAATGAGGGAGAGAGAGAGAGAAAGAGATTTGAGTGGTAACAATGGTGGAGCGGCCGACAGCGACAATTAGTTAATATTAAGCAAATGAATACGTGATGTTTTAAAAATTTAAATCCCCTATTTGACTATTTTCAAATGAATACATCCTGTATTAAGGGGTGTTCGATGGTTTTCGAACAATCTTTGACTTGGACCGTCAGACCATTCAGCCTGAAAATCGGTTGAGAGATAGTTCTATTTTTACCCCAACCCGTTTTTTGCCTAAAATTGTTGATTTGATCAGCAATTCTTTGACCTAGGCAGTCAAACCATCAACTCATTTAACCCAGACAATGGTTTTTTATATTAATTATTATTTTAATTTTTTTAATTGTCACAGACCGATTTATTTAATTGGACTGGATGATTGAACTGCTGATCTGGAAACCAGTTGGCCAAACATTGGGGTGTTATCAAATGTGAATCATATAATTTCCATGTCTCCTAACCTCATAAATCAGAAACACAAAACGTGGCTAGTATGAGTGCCATTTTCAGATGATGTTTATTCCAACTCGGAAGGTCTACATTGGTAGACATAAGTACTATTAGTTTGCACCTTCATCTGAATCGGAATGGGGTCTGCACCTCACAGGTACATCCATCGTGCATTGGGAACATCTCTCATGAATAATAATTTATAAATACGAAAGATATTCTCTGATAAGATGCGCATGTGAAGTCGCTTTTAGACGCCCTGTGTAAAGAGCAGATCAGGTCATGTTTGAGTATAAAGATAATTTTTTTAGTAATGTTTTAAAAAGTTCGAGCTTTTATAATGGATGGCTTTTAGCTTAAATCCCCAAGACATTGATACAGAATATGATGAAACAGACAATCAGGGCCCAACCTGTCATGGGCCCATCTAAAACATGCTTTGTATTAAGGTATAAGGAAAAGAAATACATTTTAGATTATTTTTAGCCATTTAATTTCTAGGGTTTCTTCCATTAGCTGCAATTTTCTTTTTTCCTTTTGTTCTTCCTGCTAATACACAATAATAGCTGAACTGGTGGAGTGACTTGCGTCTCAGGCTACTAACGCATAATTGAGATTGAAGTATAAGTATAGAAAACTTATAACATGCGCCATTTATTACACATTCAGAGGATCTGGAACCAGCATATATGGATGGCTCCACCTAAAAGTAAACTTCTTAAACGTTCATCATCACTAGAAGACCTGCTGGCTCTTATAGAAGTGTTTTCCAGCATCTAGAAGACAAATTCAACCACGTTTCAAGCTGATTTGAGGCCCAGTTAATAGAGTTCCATTAAGACACCGGCCCATTGGGTGCTTGTTACCAATCTGTTGACTATTGTTGGGGATAAGTTTTGTGGCTTCATAACCATTGTAACCCCTAAGCCCACAAAATTTTGTCTTTTTATATGCCTCGTGATATTTCTGCTCATGAAAATGTAGATGTGTTTCAAGCTTTAGTCGTCGATCAGTAGTTTACTGCCAATAGAGAAGTGACACGTCCTGTTTAATTAGAAAACCTGAGATGTCTCAATTCCTAGCATGAAGCCGAATCCTGTCCTCTCATGGGTGACCCTAATCACCAATCCCCTTCATTAATTATCTGAGAGATTTTTGTTTCTGTGCAACACACACACACCAATTCATCCTTTGACCTATTTGTCTAAATTGTCTTGAGAACATAGGTTAAGTTTCAGGAGAACTCATCACCTGGATGAGGATGATCACTGAATTCATTGAGTGCATACCACATTTGCTGTGCTGGTTAATACATACGCAATATATATTTCGTTCCAAAAAAGAAAAGTATAAAGCATGTGATATAACTATGTTTTCTTATTTTCGCTATGAAAATCGTTCCGATAAAATTTTTTGAAAATTTTGCTTTGAATAGTAAAAGCACCGCAAACCATTTGGTTGCAGCTACTTCAAAACATCTGCATCATTCTATTTCACACGTGTTTGCATAGTTTATATGTAATTTTTGCACTGGTACGTTATGTATTTGACAACCGGTCCTACAAGAGTTACATTACATGTACCTACTGTCCGAGTTATCGTTGAGCTGGCCCCGAGTGCCATGTGTCACTTCTGTGGCTACCTTATCACCTTGGTCACGTCAGTTCCGCGGCCTCTCTTATTATTTCAATCACGTCAGTTCTGCGTTACCTCCGTAACCTACCTTATTGCTTCAGTCATGTCGGCACCATGTCATGTGGATAAGTGCGATCAAGACAGAAGAATGGATGGGGATAACTCCGTTGGGGATTAGGTCTTATCTCGAAAACCACGGCAAACAACCTTATCCCAACAACCCTGGAAGTCTCATCCAACCAAGACACGGATCCTTGGCTATATAAAAGTATCTCCCGCTCAAGGTAAGGGATCCAACTCTTAATTTCCACTGTTACTTTGCTCAGATCGGCACCGTTCTCTAACTGCTCGGCTTGCCCACCCACCTTTCTTGACTAACTTGAGCGTCGGAGTATCTACCCAGGGATAACTCCTCAGGCCTCTAATTGTTTTTTTGGTTTTAGATCTTGGAACACGACTTTGTCCTTCCACCTTGGCTCCGCTCAGTTGGCAAGATTATTTGACTGTGACCTCGGTTCAAGAACTACCTCGAGTCGAGCAGCATCAGATTGGCACCGTCTGTGGGAATCACACAAAAAGCGATTCCTAATCATCTCTCCGTGCATTCAAGAAAGATGCCAAGAAACACATTTGAATGTTCAACATGTTGATCCCCGTCTCAGGGATCCTACTCTCATCGCAGCCCTCCGCACTGCAAAACTCAACAACCTCAACAGCCAACGAAGGTCAATCCTGCCCAATTTCAGGCAATGCATGACAAGGTCGACCAAATCTTGGCGGTGATGCAGTCATTGGAGTCTACAGCACCGCCTCCTCAGACCGTCCCCTCTCCTGCCCCGATGCATACCACGGCCGATCCTCACCCTAAGGACCCCAAAGCGCGCTGGTCGGACAAGGACAAGGTGCAGCCTGACCAAGAAATGCAACAAACTCCAAGAAGATCGAGCTCCTCGGCCCAGTCCTGCGAACATGACAACCGTAGCAGAACTCATCAGTCCAGTCTCTATCGTCGAGTCTAACTTAGTCAAAGATCACCCAGCAACACCCAAAAAAGAAAAAGCTATGCCTGTTGCAGTTCCAAACAACAGAGATGCAGAGATCTGAGTAACCCTTCCAATGGTACGACCCACAGATCCAAGCAACCAACCCACAAAGGAAGCCACCCTTCACCCAGGACATCGTGGATGAGCTCCCCCCAGCCAATTGGCGAGCCCTACAATTTGAAAGGTACAATGGATCCACAGATCCCAATGACCACCTTGAAGCCTTCAAGGCCCAAATGATGGTGCACGGCTCATCCAAAGGCCTGATGTGCAAAGCCTTCATAGCAACTCTTAAGGACGTGGCCCTAACTTGGTACACCTCCCTTCCCCCGCGCTCCATTTCCTCTTGGAAGCAGCTGGAGAACCAATTCACAGCCAATAAGAAACACTGGAAAACTTCAACAAGTCTCTTCCAAGTGCGGTAGAGGAAAGGGGAGTCCCTTAGAGAATACTTAGCAAGGTTCAACCCCGAAGCCTTACACGTCCGAGTACTGAACTAGTCGGTGGCTATCATAGCCCTCATGCAAGGCCTCCGCTCCTCTCCATTTAGCTTTTCAATCTTAAAGAATCCTCTTCAGGTTTGACAGTGCTAATAGCCCATTGATAATTCTACATTTTGATGCCTTAAGGGCATCATTTCAAGGGTATTTTCGGCCTTAAAATAGTTAAGATGTGCCATTTTCCGAGTTAAATGCAATTATGTAACCTCTAAGGGTCTCTGTGCAAATTATGTAGAAACTGGGAAGTTTTCTAGGTTGAAGTACAGTTTTTGGGAAGCTGGTGTGAAGACCAGCTGAGAGAGGGGGTGTTTTTGTAAAGAACTGAGAACAGGAGGGGGCCTCCAATCTGCTAAACCCATTTAGCGCCCATCCTAGTGTATTACCATGCTCCCCTCTACTTAGGAAACCCTAGGGAGCCTTTTTAACCCATTCTTTTCCTCATTAGCAAACCCTAGCCACCCCAGTTGTGCAATCTCCACCATTCACTTCTTCTAATCTCCACCATCTATTCTAGGGCATTCTTTTTGTAGTTTTTAAACCCTAGGGCACCACCTAACTACTAATCCTCACCATTCAGCCCCTCACCTCCAAATCTCAACCACCCCCTCCATCTTATATCCCAACCATTCAATCTAAGTTGCCACCTATTCTTTTAATCTTAACCCTTCAACCCTAGATGTTCTAATCTACACCCTCCAATTCTAGGCACCCAAATCTCAGCCCTACATAATATTGGGCGCCCTCTCCTTTTATTTTCAGCCATAGGATCACCTCAAAACCATCATAACCACCCATTAGAAACCCTAGGACGTCCCTAACTTTGCTAAAACCTAGCTGCCACCGCCATCTTTCTCCCTATTCCCAGTTGTGTCCACCCTTCTCTATAAAAAGGGTCCCAGGGGCGCTGTAGAAGGGGTTGGTCAATTCACCTAGGTAAGAAGGAAGGCTAATCTTGAAAAGTTTGAGGGTAAAGGAAGAGGACACCCAAGCAAGAGGAGGGGTTCCTACTTGCAGTTCGCCGACACCACTACTGCCACCTCTGGAATCCCAACCATTTTTTTTCTTCAGTTTTAGAATTACTTTCTGTTCTATAGTTTACAGTTTAATTTTTTTCCTTCCTGCAAATTTATTTTTATTAGATTTAATTTGTGTTTTATTTCTTTCTACAGATCTGAAATTTGGCCAAGTAAGACGGAAGGCCAAGCTTGAGAAGTTCGAGGGTCGAAGGAGAGATCCGGAGACTGCTACCTCTGATCGGATTCTCAAACATTTTTATTTCATTCCTTTTATTTATTTGTTTCTATTATTTATTTTTATGCACTTGTTATTCTCAATACTATTTGAATTTGGTTTTATTGAATTCCATTTTTTTCTTTTTAATTAATTAATTTTATATTTCTGCAACTCCACTTGCGTTATCTTCTCCCGAATCTAAATACATAATTATTTTTTCCTCGCTTCCCTGTGGATATGACCCGTTCTCATCACTTTACTGTGTTAGTAGTTGTTTGAGAATCGAAATAAAATTATAAATGTTTAAACTGGTGTTCTGGAGTGTTTAATGACGCGCTTCCGGACACACCAAGTTTTTGGCACCATTGCTGGGGAAGCACGGAGAAAATTTTTTATTTACTTTTTTCGGATTTGTTTCATTATTTTTTTTTTCGTTTGATTACTTGATTCGTTAGGTGTTCTTTTTATTATTTTAATTGTTCCTTTTTCTTAGTTGTTTGCTTTATTCTTTTATGTTTAATTGCTGAATTGCATCTTAGAAATAAATGTTCATGCATTGTAATTAGTTGCATTCATTTTGTTTGATTGTTTTTGTTTAGTTAATCTGTTTAAGGGCATCCAACTTAAATAAGATAAGGCGGGGATTTCATCACCCTTCCTTGGCCCAAAAATCACCACCCTTCACGTGCGATTCACCCTAACCCTAATTTAAAATTTGGATAACAAGATCCTTTAGGGAGCCTCACATTTGGTTCAAAGGTGTGCTGAATTTTAGGGAAGCTTGTAATTATTTTCCATAACCGGCCGTTGGTCTCAAAGGAAAGAGGTTAAACGGCTACGCCTAAGCGGGTTTTGTGGTTACTTAATTAGGTCATTGCGAGAGCAAGGGGAGCCTCCCACATTCCCACCTCTTACCTGGCTAACCAAAGGGATTGGTGTAATTCCAAGTGAACCTAAAAGGATTCACATTTGTTGAACCACAAGTTTAGGAAACCCTAGGTCAGTCCCTAGGTCGTGTGGTTGATTTGTTTGCCTTTAAAAAAAAAGAAGAAAAAATTTTTAAAAATTCCAACTTGAATTTAAATTTTAGGAATTTAAATTTTAAAATTTGAAGATGAATTTAAATTTCAAATTTAAAAAAATAATAATAAAATAATAAAATTTTAAAAATTCAAATTTGAATTTGAATTTCAAAATCTAAGTTTGAAATTAAATTTCAAAAAATTTAAATTTCGAATTTCAGAAAAAAAAAGCGAAAAAAAAAACAAAAAAAATTAAAAAATCAAATTTGAATTTAACTTTTAGGAATTTAAATTTAAAAATCTAATTTTGAATTTAAATTTAAATTTCAAACTTAAAATAAAAAAAATTAAAAAAATTAAAAGAAAAGAAAAAAAGAAGAAGAAAAAAATTAAAATTAAAATTTGAGTTTAAATTGCAAAATTTAAATATCAAAATTTAATTCAAAAAAAGGGGGGGATTAAAACAAAATTAATTCAACGGTCGGAGTTTGTGGAATGAGAAACTACTTCCAACCTAAGCCATAGATAGATTGGAACCATGTGTCTCGACAACTAGACAGGATTTAATGGGATGGCCCATAGAATTGACCAAGTCCTTGCATATTGTCAACAAAGTGGCCCATACCCAACCTTGTTAGCTTATCCATCATGCTCCATCTACGCAAGCCCAGCCCATCATGTTAGCAAGTGCCCTACGACAGGCTCATGTCAACTAATCAGTCCAAACCAAGTACATGTGGCCAACAGATTTTTCCAACCCAATGATAACCCACTCTTTAGTCCATATGACCCTGGGTGGGAAAATCAGCCCAACTTCACTTATAGGGCCCAAGCCCAAGAAACCCCCCTACCAGATGTGCACTCTCAATGGTCTAAAGGCCTGACCCACTAGGAGTACAATGATTACCTTGGGACTTAACCAGCTCAACCATGTCAAACCTACACACAGTCCCAACAGTACCATTCATCTAACTCCATGGCCCAACAATTTCAAAGGCCACAAGGGCAAACCCAATTCCAGCAGATGTATCCTAGGAACCAACCGGCCCAACTGTGTCAGGCTTACCCTCAACCTCCTCAGACCCATACAGTAGATGACCAATTTATGCAACTTCAGCAGCTGATCTTAAATCAGCAGCAGTCCATTGATAGATTAGAAAGCCAAATAGGACGGCTAGCCGAAGCTAAGGCGAGGAGAGAAGTAGGGCAAATACCGAGTCAACCGGTTGCGACTCTTAGAAATCATCCATCGGGTTTTCCTCCACAACAAATTCAACCACCTCCTAAGAACCCTCAGCCTAAAATTGCCAAAGCTGTTACAACCTTAAGGAGTGGGACGATGTTAGAGGACTGGTGTGAGAAAAAGAGAGTTAATGAAGAAGAAAAGGAGCAGGAAGACCCTAAGTTGGAGGAGAAGAAGAAGTAAAGGAAAACATAGAAGAAGAGCCCATAATGAACCAACCCGTAGTTCCCTTTTCAACTGCACTCACAGTCGGGCCAGTGCGAAAGAAGAAAGAGACTCGCAACGAGGAGAGCGGGGAAGTCCATATTAACTTCCCTCTCCTTGACGCAATCCAACATATCCCGGCCTATGCCAAGTTTTTAAAAGAGCTAGGTAGTCAAATGATGGAGCCACGATTGGCCCCACAAAGAATAATGCTCTCGGTTGCAACTCTCCTAAACCACTTTCCCCGAAAAATGAAATACCTTAGTGCTCCATATTAACTTCCCTCTCCTCGACGCAATCCAACATATCCCGGCCTATGCCAAGTTTTTAAAAGAGTTGTGTACTCAAATGATGGAGTCACGATCGGCCCTACAAAGAATAATGCTCTCGGCAGATGTTAGTGCAACTCTCCTAAACCACTTTCCCCGAAAAATGAAAGACCTTAGTGTTCCTCTCATAAGTTGTGTCATCTCTAGAATCACCTTCGATCGAGCCTTATTGGATCTAGGGGTCAGTATAAATATGCTTCTGTCCATTCATGACAAGTTCACAATTAGCGAGTTAGAACCTACCCCGGTAATTCTACAACTCACTGATTGGTCAGTCAAGACTCCTCTAAGTGTTATTGAGGACGTCATTGTCAGGATAGAGGGTTGTCACTTCTCAGTGGATTTCATCATCCCAGACATGACCCTAACCGAGGAACTGAACCACATCCCAATAATCTTAAGATGTCCATTTCTAGCAATGGCCAATACAAACATCAATTGTAAATCGGGAGAAATGAACATTTCATTAAGGGAGCAGAAAGTCCAATTAAACGTTTTTAGTGCCTCTAAGTATCCAAACCTAGGGGAAGACGAGTGCAAGGTGGATATAGTGGACAATCCTTTAGATGCCTTGTCTACACCTTGGTTAGCCCAATCTGAACCCTATTTGTCAGAAGATGAAAGCGAGTCAGAGAGTTTAGATGAAGAAAGTGCGTGAATGTGTTTGATTGAAGATGTTAAACTTAGCGTTGGTTGGGAGACAACCCAACGTAATTTTTAGATTACTTTTAGCATTTGAGTTCTTTTTCTTTTCCTGATTTGAGACCAGGTGGAAAACCTTGAACCCCTCAGGAAAATCCTATCCATTGTTCCCCTTTGGCCCAAATCCTTTTTGCATCATTCTAGTCATGCCATTGGGGACAATGGCATTTAAGTTGGGGGTGAGAGAGAGAAAAAAAATTGAAAAAGAACAAAACAAATTGAGAAGCTAAGCCTTTAAATATATAGAATTAAAATTTCACTGAAACATTTTTAAAATTTTTCCATTAAAAGAGATTCTCAAACAGAAAAAGTTGAGGGAGCTGATAAAAGAATATTGAATTTTGTAGAAATTGGTAGCAAGTGATAGGAGTAAAAATTGGTCTTATTTGAATATTGTTGAAACTGTTTAGAAATTGGAAATTACTCCCAAGTTTGCCCCTGCCAAGATAAAAAGAGAAAGATTAAGAAATTAGACAAAAAATTTTCAAATTGTTAAGAGACAGTGGACTACCCTGAATAGTGTTGAAAAAAAAAGAGAGAATAAAAGGTCAATAGACACCCTAGACTTAGTAACCGGGTCTCTTCACCTAAGTGTCGAGATTTGCGTCAAACGGAAAAGGGAATTCCAAAGACAATCACCTAACACTTAGTAACCGGGTTTCTTCACCTAAGGCAAGTGTCGAGATTCGCGTCAAACGGTGGAAAGTAACAAAAAATATGCATATAAAGTTCAGGGGTAGAAATCTACTGTAAAAAAATGATAAGAAGAATACATGTTTGATTTTAAAAATCAATCTCAATTTATCAAGACAGTCTGCAAATGGAAGGGTAAATAAGATTTTTAATCCAAGTTTCTGTAATATTCAAAGTAAAACAGTTTTACCCCTAAAGCCCAATACCTATCTATACAGAGTTTAAGAATGTTGGAATCAGGATGCTTGACTAATTCTGTCAGGGATGATCTTGAGATGGGAATGATCTCTATGCTTAGTGTAATTTTAAGGCTGCATTGCTAAGGGACTAGCAATGTTTAAGTTGGGGGTGTGAAAACTCTGCATTTTGATGCCTTAAGGGCATCATTTCAAGGGTATTTTCGGCCTTAGAATAGTCAAGATGTGCCCAGTTAAATGCAATTATGTGACTTCTAAGGGTCTTTGTGCAAATTATGTAGAAAATTGGGAAGTTTTTTAGGCTGATGTGAGTTTTTGGGAAGCTTTTTAGGCTGATGTGAGTTTTTGGGAAGCTGGTGTGAAGACCAGTTGAGAGCGGAGGTGTTTTTCTAAAGAACTGAGAACATGAGGACGCCTCCTATCTACTAAACCCAGTTGGCGCCCATCCTACTGTATTAACATACTCCCCTCTCCTTACCAAACCCTAGGGAGCCTTTTTAACCCATTCTTTTCCTCCTTAGCAAACCCTACCCACCCCCAATTGTGCAATCTCCACCATTCCTTTCTTCTAATCTCCACCATCCATTCTAGGGCATTCTTTTTGTAGTTTTTAAACCCTAGGCACCACCTAACTACTAATCCTCACCATTCAGCCCCTCACCTCCAAATCTCAGCCACTTCCTCCATCTTATATCCCAACCATTCTAGTGTGCCACCTATTCTTTTAATCTTAACCCTTCAACCCTAAATGTTCTAATCTACACCCTCCATTTSTRRGYGCCCAAWTCTCAGCCCTACATAATATTGGGCGCCCTCTCCTTTTATTTTCAACCATAGGATCACCTCAAAACCATCCTAATCATCCATTAGAAACCTTAGGGCGTCCCTAACTTTGCTAAAACCCAGTTGCTGCCCTCATCTTTCTCCCTATTCCTAGTTGTGTCCACTCTTCTCTATAAAATGGGTCCTAGGGGCCCTGTAGAAGGGGTTGGTCAATTCACCCAGGTAAGAAGGAAGGCTGATTTTGAGAAGTTCAAAGGAAGAGGAAGAGGAGGACGCTTAGGCAAGAGGAGGGGTTACTACTTGTAGTTCGCAGACAACACTACTGCCACCTCTGGATTTGAATCCCAACCATTTTTTTCTTCAGTTTTAAAATTACTTTTTGTTCTCTAATTTCCAATTTAATTTTTTCCTTCCTACAAATTTATTTGTATTAGATTTAATTTATGTTTTATTTCTTTTTGCAGATCTGAAATTTGGCCAGGTAAGATGAAAGACCTAGCTCAAGAAGTTCGAGGGTCGAAGGAGAGATCCAGAGATTGCTACCTCTGATCGGATTCTTAGACATGTTTATTTCATTCCTTTTATTTATTTGTTTCTATTATTTTTTTTATGCACTTGTTATTCTCAGTATTGTTCAAATTTGGTTTTAATGAATTCCATTTTTTTTCCTTTTTATTTAATTAATTTTATATTTCTACAACTCCACTTGTGTTCTTCTCCCAGATCTAAGTACATAATTATTTTTCACTCGTTTCCCTATGGATACGACCCGTTCTCATCACTTTTACTACGTTAGTGATAGTCTAGGATACGACCCATTCTCATCCCTATGGACGACCCGTTTCCCTATAATTTTTCACTAGGAATAAAATTATAAATGTTTAAATTGGTGTTCTGGAGTGTTTAGCAATCTGCTTCCAAACATACCACCCACGCCAAAAAATACATCAACGCTGAAGAAGACCCCAAGAAGATAGTCTAGGTCGGGTCTCTCCTAGATGATCGTCTTCGAGAAGATCTTGTGCAACTGCTAAGGGACCATGCCGACGTATTTGCTTGATCGGCGGCGGACATGCCAAGGATCAACCCCAAGGTCATGACCCACTGCTTAAACGTCGACCCATGCTACTGACCAATTAAGCAGAAGAAGCAAAGCTTCACCGTAGAATGGTGACAAATAATCAACGAGAAGGTCCAAAAGCTGATCAACGCCGACTTCATCTGGGAAGTAAAGTACCCAGACTGGCTGGCCAACATGGTGATGGCGAAGAAGGCAAACGGGAAGTGGAGAATCTACATCTACTTTACTAACCTAAACAAAGCTTGTCCCATAGACAGCTCTCCCCTATCAAGGATCGACCACCTCATCGACACAACGATGGGGCACAAACTCCTGAGTTTTTTGGATGCACTCTCAGGTTATAATCAGATCCAAATGCATCCCGACGACCAGGAGAAGACTGCCTTCATCATAGACTGTGAACTCTACTACTACAAGGCCATGTCGTTCGGCCTCAAGAACGCTGGTGCTACCTATCAGTGGCTGGTGAACAAGGTGTTCAAGGATCAACTCGGCCGCAACATCGAGGTGTACATCGATGACATGCTCGTGAAAAGCAAGAAGGCCAAGCACCACCTGGCCGACCTCAAGGAAGTCTTCGGCACCCTCAAGAAGTACAGAATGAAGCTGAACCCGACAAAATGTGCCTTTCGGGTCGGCTCCGAAAAATTCTTGGGGTTCATGGTCGCACAACGGGGAATTGAAGCCAATCCACAAAAGATCCTGGCCATCCTCGACATGCTGTCGCCTCAGACCTACAAAGAAGTGCAGTGTCTCACTGCACGATTAGTCGCCCTCAGCAGGTTCATGTCCAAGTTCGTAGACCGGTGTCTGCCCTTCTTCAAGGCCCTAAAGAAAATGAAAAACTTCCAATCGACCGAGGAATGTGATCAGTCCTTCCAGGAGTTGAAGAGGTACCTAATCTCGTCGCCTCTCCTTACAAAGTCGTGCCCTGGGGACGAGGATGTTGCTTTACCTCTTGGTTGGAGATGAGGTGGTAAGCTCAATACTAGTCAAGGAGGAAGACCGGGTACAAAGGCCGATCTACTACACCAACAAGGTTCTCAATGGTGTGGAGACCCAGTACACAAACTTAGAGAAGGTAGCACTGGCCCTAGTCATCGCGGCAAGGAAGCTCAGACCGTACTTTGAAGCTCACAATACCTGGGTGCTTACCGACTGATGTTGCACAATGTAGATGCTCCCTCGTGTACTGTGATTCAAACTCTGACAGGATGTCGACCTGGATGGCCGAGTGTCCGAGCTGATGCGTACTGCAAGGAATGGAAGATGAGAGTGCCCAAGTGTCTTTTACTTGGGGAGGGCATTCCGATGCTTAAGTTAGTAGGTGTTTGGGAAGTTCTTTGAAAGAGTGAGAGAGCTCTAGAAGGTTTAATGCGCATACCATTCTGGGTGGAGGTATATGCGGCCGAACCCCCCTTCCGAGGGCGACTACATCCTCAGGGGGATACATGGAGGTATATGTGGAGACCACCCCGACGCCCGAACCCTGGCTCACAATGCACTCCGGCAAGGTTACTAATGGCTGACCATGAAGTAGGATGCAGCCTAGCTCGTCAGAAAGTGCGACCACTGTCAAAGACACTCCAAC
Organism: Nelumbo nucifera; assembly: GCF_000365185.1. The sequence continues at coordinate 344,982 of NW_010729217.1, read as the reverse complement.
CTTCATCAACAACCAACTGTCCCTCTAAATCCAATCACCAGCCCATGGCCCTTTGCACAACGGGGGATGGACATCCTTTGACCCTTCCATACTGCAGTCGAGCAAAAGAGGTTCCTCCTAGTCATTGTGGACTAGTTCACCAAGTGGGTGGAAGTCGAGGCCTTGGCATGCATTACCGCACATAATGCCCAGAATATCTTTTGGCAATGTATTGTATGTCGCTTTGGTATTCTTCGGGTTCTCGTCACTAACAACGGCACGCAGTTCACTGAACAGAAGTTTGAAGCACTCTGTACTGACCTAAAGATCAACCACCGGACTACGACCGTACACCGACCTCAGAGTAATGGGTAGACTGAAGTGATCAACCGAACCCTACTGTATGGCCTAAAAGCCAGACTTAACCAGGCCAAGGGAAAGTGGGTTGAGGAGTTGCCCAGTATTCTATGGGCGTACAGGACCACTCCGCGAACAACTATCGGAGAGACGCCCTTCAGCCTAACCTATGGGGCCGAAGCTATGATCCCCGTGGAAATAGGCTCGCCTACTCTTCGGGCTGAGTTCTACAACAAGGAACAGAACAACTAGGACCGCCGACCTAGTAGAAGAAGCACATGACCGAGCACACCTCAAGATGGTTGCGCAGTAGAAAAGGATGGACAAGTACTACGACTCCAAAGTCCAAAGAAGAGAGTTCAAAACCAATTTGGAAAGGACCCTATAGAGTCACCAAAGTGATCGGACTTGGTACCTACAAACTAGAAGACCTCGACAGCAGGCCCATACAGAGGAGTTGGAATACCGGGAACCTCAGGATGTACTATCAATGACTCAACACTAATAAAGAGTTTTTTTCTTAGACTCATTGTTCAACAAGCATTGCACAACACATACTAAACAACACACACTACTTAGCATACTGCACAATGTATGCCGCGCAACACACGATATCCAACTGAACTCTCATTGATTGGGGCACTGGCGCATTGACTCGGTTGACTTATAACATACAGATCCCACAACGCATAGCCACAGGCTGTCTCAGTAGCACATAGCCGACCAACCCAGTTGACTCGGCTGATTGACGACTAGAGCCCAAAGCAGGGAAGAACTTTCCTACCTCCGAAGGCCAAAGGGCGGTCACCGATCTCCGCACACCCCACTGATGAAGCATTAGATCAGAGCTAGCTGAAGAACAGCTAGCCCATGAATAGCCGAAAGCTCCCGAGACGTGTAACTGAGCATCCCCCAATAGATGAGAGCTCGGACAATACTTCGGCCAGGCAGGCCGAAGACTGAAGATCTCGGCCATCCCAGACCTCAATCATAATAAGATCAAGGCCTACGATTTGGTTCAGAAAAATAAAAAAAAAGAGAGAGAAAAGCAAAAGCACACAAGATTGGAACCAAAAAGCATCTTTTCCATTAATTAAGAAGTTTGTACAGGGTTTTGGGCTCGGCATATCGAGCCGTTTAAATCATTATAAAAAAAAAGAGAAAAAGGAACAACAGGAACAAGAACAAAACAATACAAAGTAGCAACAACAATAACAGCAAAAGCGGACAAGCACTTCAGTCCTCGACAGGGCAGTCCACGGCCTCCTCGGGCACTTTGGTGGTAATGGTGTCGCTATCGTTTGGAGTATTAGGGTCGTAAGGCCCCAAGCTTTGCACGGTCTTAGCAGTGTCGGGGAACCGTTGAAGATCCCTGTCCCAGTAAAGGTTGAATTCCATGTCGAAGGATCGTGTCGCGAAGTCACCCATCTCATGTTGATACTCCTAGGAGGATTTGAACCGAGCAATTGCCTCCTTCAGCTCATTGACACACCCCTTTAGCCTGCACACCGTCTCAAACCACTCATCAATGTTGCGCTTCAGCTCGACAACCTCATCTTCCAGGGCGACTATCCGCACACTTGTTGCCTCGAGCTCAGCCAACCGAGCCTTTAGGTCAGGACCTCGGTGTGGCTTGCCTCATAGAGACGTAGCACTGACCGAAGACGATCGACCACTGTGACCATCGAACAAGCATTCTACAAAAAAGAAACCAAGTGTCAACACAACAACTTCAATTGACCAAAAAAGAAACCAAGTGCAAACGAAGGCTTACCGATGTGGCTTGAAGAATGAGCACGCTCTCTAGGGCGCCGCTCATAGACTCCGCTGCCTCCCACCTCATGGCTTGCGTCAAGATGCCATGGAGAAGCTACTTGGGTACACCCTCCATTCCGAACCCGTCCTTAGAACGGACGTTCCACTACGACTTGTAGATGGGCGGACTACCGCCCTTTGGCATGTTCCCCCACGGGGAAGGGGGGTGAATGGCTTGGGTGCCCTCCTCCGGGTTGACCACCATGACCTCTTCCTTGGCCGCCTGCTGCCGCGCTCTCTTTTTCTACCAGTGAGTCCTCTCAGTAGACCTCGACGACATCACCTTGGGTCGAAACTAGGCCCCTTGAGCAGCTCGGTTGTGCTTGTCTTACCCAGCCCTCATTCAATGGAGAATTTCCTCACGACTTGCCATCTTAGCACCTGCATGCGACAAACAATGGATCAATACCAGTCAAACACCAAGTGAAAGAAAAGAGATCGACAGAACCGAAGCGACAGTACAGACTAGCCTCCTCACTCATCAGCCCAGCATGCATCAGCATAGAGAAGGACGTGTAATGCATCACATCAACCTATCCCGATCATTCCTATTGCTGCCCTCTCTTGCTCAGTGAGTCGGGCCAGCTCGGGCTGCTTCACCTTCGTCTTTGGCTTCTGAATCTCGGCCAGCAGAGGCGAGCTCCCGGGACAACGCATGAAGAAGTTCTCCAAGTGCTTTACCGAGGACGGGGTCCCGACCAAAACTTTAATACGTTGTCGGGCCGAGAAGTAATAGTACCCCTGCTGGTGGTGCTTCAGTAGAAATAAGAGACCACCCTCAAAGTAATCTCAATGTTATGGATGAAGCAATAAGACAAGATACCGATTAATAATCTAAAAGAGTTCGACATCAACTGAACGGGTTGTACTCGGTACCACCCGAATACTTTGATAAGACCCTCATACAGAGGGAACCTCAGCCAAGATTCTAGGCTCTTCTCATACATAGAGTTCGCCTGGCCAAGCATATGTAGGCCTCTCACCAGTTCCTGGGCATCGAACTTCGTACCCTTCTGGAATGCAATGTAAAGCCTAGATCCGAGCCACGTCCCTGGGCGACAGACTACATGACGTGGTCCCAAATCGACGACCAGCCCGTAAAGGAAGGTCGACCTCCTCGGTCGACGGCCCTGCTTCACCCTCATCAACCTCGACATCCCTCTTTGAAGTGACCTCCTCGAAGTCCTCAGCTTTGGCCCCTGGCCATTAGCCTCAGGAACATCGAGCGTGACAGCCTCAGTGAGAGACCCCGGCTTGAACTCAAAATAGGAAGTGGAAGAGGAACTGGAAGAAGAAGAAGAGGAAGAAGAGTGGGGAGACAAGGAAGACATCTTACCAAGCTTTGAAAGGTTAGGACTACGGAGTTGAAGCAAACACCGAGCACCTAAGACTACTTCTCGCTGAACTCTAAGCGCAACTTCTTTCGCAAATGACAAAGTATGAATGTTCTTCACCCCCTTTTATAGGGGCCCCAATGGTCCAAATCAAGGCAAGACCAACGGCGTGTATCAAACGCCACCCTTTGATAGCTCGGGAAGATGAAATGACGGCAATGACCTTCGCATGCCTGTAACCTCGGGAAGATGAAACGTCACTTCCGTCATCATGACGCAAGCGTCAAACCGGCCAGTTCACCCAAAAACCGGTTCAATTCCGAGGTCCTCTGCTCAGATGGTGCGCTCAACCTGACTGAAGAGGTCAAACCACGCCACACCGTGGCCGAGCACTACACTCTTCGACTTCAGAACTGGGGGAGTGGTGTTCGGGTTATGGTTGAGCTAGCCCCGAGTGCCATGTGTCACCTCCTTGGCCACCTTATCACCTTGACCACGTCAGCTCTGCGGCCTCCCTTATCACCTCGACCATGTTAGCTCTGTGGCCTCCCTTATCACCTCGACCACGTCAGCTCCGCGTCACCTCGCGACCTACCTTATCTCTTCAGCCATGTCGGCACCACGTCATGTGGATAAGCGCAACCAAGACAAGAGAATGAATGGAGACAACTCCACTGGGATTAGGTCTTATCCCGAAGACCTCGGTGGACAACCTCATCCTAACAACCACGAAAGCCTCACCTGACCAGGACACGAATCTTTGGATATAAAAATGTACCTCCCGCTGAAGGTAAGGGATCCAACTCTTGATTTTCACTATTACTCTGCTCAGACCAGCATCATTCTCTAACTGTTTGGCCCGACCACCCACATTTCTCGACTAAATTGAGTGTCGGAGTATTTACCCGAAGATAACTCATTGGGCATTTGACTATCTTCTTGGTTTCAGATCTTCGAGCATGGTTTCATGCTTTCACCTCGGCTCTGCTTAGTTGGCATGATTATCCCACCTGAACCACCTAATGACACATTGCATACTAAAAATTTCCATGTCCCCACTGTTGCTTGTACACATAATACTTGGCTAAGCATGGAGTTCACATGTTGAATGTGTCAATGCCAGGTTGCCTCGTGGACTTCACTACATGACACGTGGCACTTAAAAAGTTGATACTTGATAGCAACCGTATATATACAATGTTAAAAAATAAAGAAAAAATGTTGTACATCCCCAATGAACAATTTGTAATAAAACGTCTACTAGTGCAAATATGTCTCAAGTCTCAGCCACATAGAAACCTATTAAATATACCATTTTTTTCTTTGGCTTGCACACATAATCTACCAATTAGCAGGTTCCCTGTCACTATTAGGGTAATAATAATGTGATGCATCTTCCCCCCTTACATGAAAGTGATCATCTCCATATATAGAATAGATGTCTTCGTCCTCCAATTATTCCATCTTTTTCTTCTTCTCCAATATGCAATTCTTCAATCGCCTTTTTAATACCCTCGAATGTGGTTTTCTTGTTTAAAGTTACATTTAGTTGGCGAGTGAACTCACCAACTTCTGGCTTGAGGGTGCATAGTTCATTGTTAATGTTGTTTTTTCTCAATTGACAATGGTTGTCAATAGAGGGATGTAAATGGATGGGATCACATTCGAATAAGGGTATTGAATTCGACCCGACATTGTTTATTTCGGATTCAATTCAATCGGATTTGATAGGACTCGATTTGAATTCAAATTTTATTGGTAAGTCGAATCTTCGGATCTAGACTTATTTTTTTATTTAACTAATAAATTATTAAAAAAAAATTAAAATATACTAATTTAAATAAAATAAAAATAAAAAATACAAGTATTTTTTAATTATTAGAGTTCGGTGATTCCCCACATTCCTTTTTTAGATATTTCTTTTCCCCTTTATTTTCTCTTCTCTCCATCATTCTCGGACTCCCCCAATCATCCGGTGATCCCTTGTTCCCAATCTTCACTGCCAATGAAGCAAAACTGAACGTAGTAGCCTTCGTCGGGATCTTTCCTACCTAAGTCTCACGAAAAATCTAGTAAGCCTCAGATTGCAAGCACCGATCGTCATTGTTGTCCAAGTAGAAGGTTACCCTGCTGCAACATCTCGTTTTTGGCCATAAATTGATTCAAGTAATGCCCATTGTCCCCTGTGATTCCTCTCCTTTCATTCTCTTTCATTTCATATATATATATATATATATATATATATATATATTTATCTTCTCCATTCTCTGTTGAACGGCGCTTAACCGCTGGCCATTAGAAACGGCGATGAAGCATGGCCGAGCCGATCTCTATAAAATCCGTGGTTAACGGCAAACGGTGTTGCCAAATTTCTTTGTATCACTTTTTTTTAGTATCGCTATCATGTTTCAAGTCTTGATGATCTTTCTTTTGGTTTTAATGACCGGGTACTTCTTATTGACTGTCTATCATGGCTTCCGCATCTAGGATCAGTTTGAATATGGGTCTGTCGTGCCCCCATCTGCTGTCCGTTTAGTTTGAGCGTAGTGTTTCGTTGTTTCAAACCACTTGAATGGGATATTTTAGTGGTAAAATGGTCTTTCTGTTCAATCTCATAGGACTATAAGGGATGGATCCCGATTGTTGAGTTAACCGGAGTTGGAGAAAACCATCGCTGTGATATGCCCTAGTCGGTCAGTAAGAACTCATTTGCTATATAAGAATAAAGGACAATAATAATAATAAAAAGAAGGGAAGAAGGCAAAGAACAACGGGGAAGAAATACAGAAGCCTAAATAATCAACTGGGGAGGTAGTTTAGATTAATCACAAAAAAAGAAATAAAAAAGAAAAAAAAGAGAGTAAAATAATAAAAAAATATAAAAAGTGAAATAATAAATAATAAAATAATGAATGAATTAGGTGAAAGCGGATGAAAGGGAGTGGTTAGTACATTTGATTACTTAGCCCCGTTTGATGTGTCTTTCTGTGCAGTCTTTCGGCTGCTTACAAGTTGGAAAGACCGAAAATCAGTCTATTCCCATTGGCATGCGGAAGATTTCGTCGCCAAAAGATAAGGTGCTAAAAAGACATGGGAAGTCTATTTTGGACTGATTTCGGGAAACTCCAAATGAAGTTTCCTATGTCTTTTACGTTTTAATCTCACACGGAAAGACCCGAAATGACACACGGAAAGATGCACGTCTACCAAACGTCTTCGGGCTGCCCAGAATTTATGCCGAAAGCTCAATGTGTCTACTGACTGTCAAAGCTACAAGAAGATCTTCTCAAAAAGACTTGCCAAATGGGCCCTTAATTAATAGAAGAAAGAATAAGCTACTAATAAACATGAAGTAAACAAGAAATATAAAAAAAAAATCAAAATCAAGAAATTAAGGAAAATTCTCTTTCATGTTGCTTTACTCTTGTAGAACCTGATAGGTAACAACTCCATTTCCAACTCAAGTGAACAGAATTTTGACATTCACATACATATACATGAAGGATTCAAACATATCAAACATAAACACTGATGGCTTAAACAAACTAAAAACAACTCAGAATGGAAAATGGAGACATATCTGTCACATAATAAACCCACCATAAGTTGATTAAAAGTTTAAAACACTGTCAACCCCACACAACCATGACCAATTATCAAGTAACCAGCCATTGTACAACACCAATGCATAAAAATTAATAGGAAGAACATAAAACATTAATGAATGCAAAGTGGAAAACCAATGTTCAGTTTCAAAAAATATTCACCAGTTTGAGTTGGAACAGTATGAGAGGGGGTTTCAGTTATGAAGTCACTTTGGAATATTAATGCATCAATAGTACCATGGAAAATAGAATCGGATGCATTACAATGGAACCCAATGAAACCCAGGCGATTTATTCACAAAGAACCAATATTTCACAATGAAAGCCAGCCGGTTCATTCACAAATACCCAATATTTCACAATGAAAGCCCAGTCAAAGCATAGAAATCGAACACATCAATTGCATTACAGTATAGAGCACAAGACAATAACGGCAATACAAATAACATTTATTCGGAAATGAAACTCCAGTTTATGCATTACAAGAAAATATGAGGTATTAACAAAAAACAAATGGTGGAAATCAACATAGGTATTAAGGCCCTGTTTGCTTTTTGGTAAGTTATTTATCTGGGTAAATGTACTTTTTCGGGTAAGTCTTTCCTGGAAAACATTTATCCGAGTAAGTGCATTTACCCAGGTTCTTTTATTTCCCATGCAATTAAGGCAATGACCATTTTAGCCATAAAAATTCATTATTACAAGGGGCACTTTTGCCCTATTCAAGTGTTGGTGGCAGTTTTCCCCCAAGGTGGGAAAGTTATTTATCCACCTAGAAAATGGGTATCACGTACCCAGATAAGTGATACTTAGAAAAATAAATTTTCCCTGATCTCTACATAAATCTGAAAAAAGAACATGGGATTTTTGGTCAATGGGATTTTTCCCCCTCTCAAAATCAAGACAAAGAATGCCCCTAACAAGAACGAGCAACATTTGCCGAAGTAGAGGGGGATGGTAGGAGCATGTGTATGATGCCCATACCCAACGATTTATAGCGTGATTACAGTAGTTTATCTGGCAAGAAACTTTGAGAACGAAACCTAATGATTCAATGGCTTATTCGAGCATAAAATGTAAAAAAAAAAATAGCATGAGTTTATTGGTGTCAATGCCAAATCGTCAGAAGATCAAGTTGGTGTTTCTGGCAAACGAATCGGAAATGGTGGAAGAACACAATCTAGTTGTGAGGTGTAGCAGAGGGCTAAGTTCGAATAGGGTTGGGTTGTCGTCAAAGAGGAACCCGAGACCAGATCTGCTCCTGACACTTGGCGCCTCACATGCACATCCTATTATTCATTGGGAACATCTTCCATTCTTATTAGTTATTATTCACGGGAGATGTTCCCAATGCACGGTAGATGTGCATGTGAGGCGCTCATTTGTGAGGAACAGATCCCGTCACAGACCAAATTGGGCAAATAATAAATACAGATTTTTGGATTGCAATCCCCCTCAGAAATCTGAATTACATTTTAGCTTGTCAAAAAAGCACCAAGCATGAAAAGCCGGTTTGTGTTTTTTGTATTTTTTAAAAGCATGGAACATGCCAAACAAACTCGAAGTCAAATTTTTTGTACTTTTATAATTCCAAAAGTATGAAAATACTTAAAAAAAATACCACCAAACAAGGCCTAAGATTTTCAACTTTTTTCAAAAGGGATTTCATTTGAGAGAGATGGAGTCTATTTTTGGGTGGAAAACACAAACAATTCAAATAAACTGAATTAAGAGACTAAATTGGACTGGTCACTACATGCAGCCACTGAGAGCCATCTTGGCATTCCTTCAACAAAATAATTCTGGGCAGAAAAGCCATCAACAGTAAGTCTGTGGACCACCTCATTTGCAGATCGAGGAATCCAGTTGAAATCAAAAGCTCTTCCTTTACCCAACAATCTCACATCCTGGCAAATAAATAACAGATCACGATGACAATTTGTATTAGTAGCATACATATTGTCAATTAAAGCCTTGCAATCTGATTCAAAAACAACCGAATCCATGTTCAGAGAGAGAGAGAGAGAGAGAGCTGTTTTCAGAGCCTCTAACAGAGCTTTAGCTTCAGCGATTAAAGGGGAGGTAGCTTGCACTGGACCAGACTTGGTGATCAGTTATACACCGGCGTGATCTCTGAACACAAAACCAAAAGATACCTTATTTGAATTGATAAAACCACCATCCACATTTGCTTTGATACTGCCTTTTCTCGGTGGGTTCGAAAAAGGAGACTAGGCTTGGGAGGCCCCTCAGCCTCTGAAGAGTTTCCCAATTTCGGAAACCAGTTCTGAGATCTCTCCACAATACATCTGCGAATAGAACCAATGACATCAACAGGATTAGTCTCTAGATTCTCAAATAAACAAGTGTTTCTATCTTTCCAGATTTCCCATGAGCATATTGCACTGTTGGCTAGAATATCTGCATTTTTTTCCACCAAACTCCTTAAGAAGATAGGTAAACCAATTGCCAAAACAATCAAAATGACTGAAATTATTCAGATTAGTTCCTGCTCCCGACCATATGCATCTTGCCTTATCACAATAAACTAGAGCATGGAGAATAGACTCATTACTAGCATCACATCTTTCACAAATAATAATGAGGGTGGCCTCATCTCATCTAAGGTACTCTTCCCCAATGTCGTTTGTCCCACTTCCGCCATTAATTATTGAACCAAGCCTTGCGGAGTGCAGACACCACCGTAAGTCATTAATTCTGTAACCCTAAGCAAAGATACGAGGTTCTACTATTGAAGCTGGAGGGCTCCTACCTTACAGATTAAAACCAGTCTTAGGATGAGGGTACCCTCGTAATAAGAGTTGGAACTGGGAAGGCGAGACGATGAGTCTAGATCTGCTTATTATTCACGGAAGATGTTCCTACTACAGGGTAGGGCAGGATGTGTGTGAGGTCGGTGTGAGGAGCAGATCCGGACTCCAAAACGATGAAACTAAATGGTGGGTCCTGGCGTTTCCTTTTCAAAAAAAAAAAAAAAAAAATTAAAAAGACTCTTTGCCAATTCGAGAAGGCAGATTGGTCAGCTCATTTGATGATGGTACTGTACTGCCCGCCCGGCCCCATGGGCCCATGAACATTTGATTGTGGCTTATTATCAAGCTTTTGCTTTACGAATCATCTCTTACCCCTTGCCCATGGCTGCCAAACGAATCCGCACTGTTTGCTGGGAAGGGAAGACTCAGAGAGAAGCACCACCTTAAACCTTCTTTCACTAATCATGTTTATTTGGCTTTTGAGAAGAAGCCATTATAAGGCTTTTATCCGCCATGAACTTGGGCTCACCACCACTCCAAATCCAACAACATTGTGTTGTTATTTGATTTAATTAATTAATTGCCACTAACCTCTTTAATTTTCAATATTTCAACTCAACTGTAAGGTCAACACTCAACATTGCCCCGGTGAAGGAGTAAATCTTGGAATCCACTTTAGTTTTTATTAATCAAGTCTAACCAGACGATCCCAAGTTAGTAATTGGTGTTGGCTATTCTCCTTCTCACTACCAAAATCAATATGGCCTTTTCTTATCTGAGTTTCTCCGTGTTCTCTTTATACTCTTTAAGTTTTTGTGCCACCAGCTTTGTATCATTCCCCTCTTTATCATGAATCCCTTACATCGATCTTTTAGACTTACTTTGGGGGTCTGGAGTTTTCGAAAGGTCAGGGTAAGTTAAAGAGAAATTGAGAAAAGTGAAGGGGAGTTTTATCTCCCAAACGAGCCCTAAATCAATATCAGCTGTATACAGCACATAGCTAGCTAATTGAACGTAACACCACATCCAGGAAAAAGAACTTTTCTTTGCCTGGTATCTTAAAACTCAGGATGTTATGGATAATCAAATCGTCCAAAGAAAGACCTCTCCTTATGATCGGCTTGAGAGCTCTGCCCAAATCAACCCCCTTCCCAGAGTCTAGAAAATTATTTGACAGAAGGGACGTTAAGAAAAGAAACGGTTGGAGCAATGTCTTTTTTTGGGTATTGGGTACTATGCATCATTAATAATTTTCCCCTGACCCCTTTTCCCTCAAAGGGCTGGTTGCAGGATTTGATTCTACATCAACACTAGAATAAACCAGCTATCACACTAATGAACCAACCTTCAACTGGTTAGGAACTATCTGTGATGGAGTCGCTACACTATCATCGTGTTGCCAATGTCTATTCCCTTATGGTTTCTAGCTTGAACCTAATTTTATATTGAAAAAGGAGTTTGGAAAAAGAAATTGTTACAAACTTGGTCAAATTTTCTGGGAAATAGAGGTACAATTTGGGCACTTGGGTCAGGTTTAAGGCCAATCAGGCCCATGACTAAAACTTAGAACTTGAGTCCATGTCCAGCCCAATTCTGAATTGGCCCAACTTCAAAATAATTGGAGCAAATTTATTATAAAAATTGAATTGGGTTGAAATTGGACTACCCATGATGTCAACCCAAACCTGAAGCTGGATGGTAGAACCCAGCCCAAATCTAAAAATCCAAACACAACCCAACCCGTCCCAGTTTTGCCCTACATGAATTGCCTTCATGCTTCTAGTAGGATTGACCCCAGGTACAATCAACAGTTTAGGTTGATCGTAGTCATTCTCAACATGACAAAAGGGTAGCTTAGGATGGAATAATGCTAACTGACCCATTCCATCTCGTCTAAGAGTTTCATCCACCAACATGCATATACATAATACATGTCGGCAAAAACGTCTTTCCACTATATATAAGCATAAGATGAATGGGACCGGATCTGCTTTTCACAGAGGGCGTCTCACACGCATACCCAACCATGTATTGGCCCATATTTTTAATTTATTATTTAGGGGAGATGTTTCCAATGCATAGTGGATATGCATGTGAGGCGCCCAAGTGTGAGGAGCAGATCCCATCTCAAGATGAAGATGATTGCAGAGATTCATTGCATATTTGACATATGACAATGCATTATAACTGGAGAATATTTGACAGAATATTCTCTTAAATGATGATTGCTCTGAATTGAATAGTTGGCAACTAGAGAGGATGTGTCGGGCCCAAACAAATTAGGGAGAATGACCAATCAGCCCAGATTATAATTTTATAGCCCAAAGTGCAGGGGGAGAATGCATCTGACCATGAATTGATGTCAAATTCACGGGTAGGATGTGATTTATAGGGAGGAGAGGGCTAGTAGTAGAGGGGCTGGAATTCAGAATTCTGCATCGTATGTATCCATACTTGTCCGAACAAATTAATTATAGATGTTGCCACGGTGTTATTGGAGGCACGATGACTCCATGAATTTAGGGAGACTTTGAAATTCGCCCCAAATGGATTTAAGGAAGAAATGATAAATTGCTGAAACCTTTCCTGAACTTTGGTAATTGTAATCATCTTCCTTAACTTTTTGAATAGTTGTAAGTAAATCTCCTCTGTTAAAATCTTTTAAAAAGAGGCATGAATGTTAAAAATACCCATGCAGTTACTTTTGACCACATTGTTTATTTTTCAATTTTTCTCTTCATGTGAATTGCTACCTCAAACCCGTTCAATTTCTTTTCTGAAACAGATTTAATTTTCAAATTTGTCCAAAATTCTAACAAAGGGGGTCTACATGCAACTATGTTGCAAAGTTCAGGGGAGGTGATTGAAATTACCAAAATTTAGGGGAGGTTTCAAAACAACCAGAAACTTCAGGGGTGATTTTAATAATTTGCCCAAAAAAATAAATAAAATAAAAGTATAGAAATATATCTCAAACCCTAATAACTATACATGTTATCTGGACTGGAGCCCTTCCTACTTTTTTGGTGTCAGGGGCTGCTTATAAACGGCTGAATTGGCTTAATTAGATGATTTGCTGAATATAAGAAAACTTTTAGAATCAACCGAAAACGTCAATATGTCATTCAGCCCAATTGAGTGATAGATATCCCAATTCACAACCTACTTATCATTAGAAGTCGAACCAATAACTCATCAAGTTTAAGCCTACTTATGAATATAAATTGATCAAAGGGGCTGCCAGGTCCCTTCCTATTCTGAAAATATCTTTATATATCTGCTATAAGTATACGACTTGGACTGGGTTGGGTTGACAAATTCTTAAATTTTGAATGGGGCCCAAATCCAGTGTAGTTGAAACTGTACAGATCGACAATCCAAGATGCGCCCCTGGGCCCTATATCCGACCTATTGACACTTTAACAGCCCAAGCTGTTACCAGTAAACTGACTTGTGTTGTTCGTAAATGACTTAGTAACCCCTAATCTTAATTATGTATAGAGCACGTAATACAAAGTACCAAAGGAGGAAAAAAGAATAGCATTACTTATTACAAGAGCTCAAGCCAAAATGTTTCCAATGCACGCTGAGATGTGCATATGGGTACTTGTGACTTGTGAGACACCCTCTGTGGGGTGCCAATGTGATTTCCTCTTAGGCTCAGTTTGGAACTTTGAAGGGATTATAAATATAAATATGTAAAGTATAAAACCTTGTATTTTGTTTGTATTCATTGGACATATTTATATTCCAAATTGATGCCCCTCTTACAAAGTAAGAACAAGTAATTTTTGCCAAATCACATTAGCAATTTTATCATCCATACAAAAAACGAAGGATGCAACCTATTTATTTATTTCACTGGGAGACCCCTTCCAAGCATCTAATGAGTTTAAAAGCAGAGTTTCCCAGATTCTCCAACCAGAGACCAAATTAGATGATTGAATTGGGTCCCAGTTTTATTTCTTTGACGGTTCTTATGGGCTGAGCCATCTAATCATTTAGTCAATTAGTAGATCCGTGACCGTATGAACTTTTAGTTTTCTGTGTGGTCTGAGTTTGACAACATTGTTTCCAAGTTGTTGACTCATACTAAAACTTAAAATTTAATATTCCATCTTCTAATTAAGGTACATGTGTTTCTCTAAAGTCTACTTTAAGTATGAATATGTTCCTTATAAGAAGGAGATCTAAATCCAAACTCACATGTATATTAGGGAAGTTGATTGATGGAAAACTAAAGAGGAATGAAATGAATACACCATTCTTATTATTCATCTTTTGCGATAAGTTTTATGTACAACCAAATACAGTAATATACAAAAACTGAGAATTCATGGTAATTAGAAATTCAGAAGTAAAACATTACAAATGAAAGCGTGTGATACAAGAAACAGAGCATTGAGAATAATTTTAAGAAAGAAAAAAGTTGGCTTTGTCACGTTTCCATCGTGCTTTAGCATTTGTACTATCTAAAGCATATGCTAACTGAGTAACTGCTGATGGTGTATGTTTTATGTTTTGTATATATAAATCTCATCAATTTAGAAAAGATTACATACATGTGATAATATCAGCTGACGTCAACTGAATGACAAAAGGAACGGACAAGAACAAGTGGCACCCAATTAATAATATTCTATATGCACTATATAAATAAACAAATAGTGGTGAATAATTAAAAGAATAAGTTTGAAACATGAGAGGGTTGAACCACAGAGTCCCCAGATCTGGTCCCACTTGTGACAATTCAATTATTGATCCCAGGATACACTACTCGCCATTTAACGTTCTATTACCAAACAAGTTAATGTTCAGTTTTGATATAGACAAGGCCAAAAAAACCTTTGAAATACATAAGAGGTTTTGCTTATACAGAGTTTTTATTTTTCTTGTATCAGTGGCCGTGATAATAGGATGAAGTAAACATTTCAAAGAATAAAATTGGTTATCTTTACCTCTCAATTGATTTGCACTAAATTTTACATCGGTTCGATTTTGTATGTATTTGGAAAGAGGGTGTAATTATTATCATTGCAAAATTATACTTTGGTTCAATTTTGTATATATTTGGATGGAGTGTAGTTTTACGTCGATAATTGATATAAAATCATATCAATTCTAAAGTTTTACATCGATAATCAATGTACATCGATTTTATCGATATAAAACTTTACACTCTTTCACTCATCACTATTTTCAAGAAAGCAATGGTCATTTTATGACTCTCACTTTATCAATATGTTTGGCCTTGTAACCACCCATGAAGACAATCTTGTCAATTCTTCATTTGAACATCTATGTCCAAATTCCCAACTCAGTAGGGGCCTAAATATAAGGCTAGCTTCTAGACATTCACTACCTAAATGCCACCTAGAGACAGTGATGTAGTAGGGTTGTAATAAACTATCATGAGAGAGTGAGAGAGAGAGAGAGAGGAGGTTGAATGATCTTCCTCGATCAGAAATTTATTGTTGTTGAGGCTGTAATGGCTTCTTGAATAAGTGAACAAGGAAATAGAGAGGAATAGAGAATATCCAGAATCACTTACAAGGTGTCTACAATCACTCAAGTTAAATCTTTGTGTGCTTTCTTGAGTTACTCTATTATAATTTTTTCTTTTGTTTTCTCTATTTGCCAATCAATTTCATATCTTTGGGGTTTTGGCACAACTGTGAAATTCCCTATCATTATGCACTGCTGAATTAAAATTTTAAGAAATATTCAATCTTTTTGTTGCTGAATAGAGAATCCCATCTTTGTAATTCGTAAACGATATAAATGCAGTCTATAATTGTTGGGAAATGGGGTCACTGAAACTTGGAGGAGAAGCTCTGAGGTGCGTCTGAAGACACTGTCTTTAAAACGTTATTTTCCCTCACTCAGTTTTCATTGAGTTACAAGTAAATCTGTTCCCAAGATACAATAGAGCCTTAGACAAGAATCAGCAACTAGCAAAGTTGAAGAGTCTTCGAAGAAACCTTTTGTGAGACTATAGCAGACCGGAATAAAAGAGAGAGAGAGAGAGAGTGAATTTCGAAAATGTTGTGTGTGAAAAACTTTATTTATACTCCTTAAATAGCTTTTGAAGAGGTATGAAGAAAATGTAGGTGTTGGTTCAGAGAAGGCACCTTGAACAGTCACAATTTCAAATATGACTATTAATGACTGTTAACTTTGAATTGTGCCTCTTGATCATACCCAATTGAATTGAAACTGTTGATCACATCAACGGTCAACGTCGCACCAAAACCAAAGCCGCCCTTTGCGAGCCATGCGGGTGCGCGCGAAGTGTGAGCAAAAGGCGCCTCATTGCGTCACACACGTGCGCACACGCATGTTGCACGGTATCAAGTCTCCATACTCTACTCTTCTATTTCTAAGGAGTGTAAATCAACTCCTATTAAAAAACCCAAAATAAAACTTGTAAATATCTAATGTGGGACAAGTTCAAAATTGGTTTTAGTAAGAAAAAAATTGTTTTCTAAAACAAGTGTGCAGGTGCAATTTCTCATGTAATTGACCAATCAAACCCATTAGATTTAATCTCTAATGAGATTAAAATCCAACAATCCCCCACATTGATTGATCAATTACATAGGTCTCTCTTGATCCAAACTACTATGACATAGTTATGCATACAAAAGGTGTTTAACGACTTAAACCTTTTATTAGTACAGATATCCCAGAGCTTTGTCAAAGTTATTGGTGGTAAGACCTTAAACCAATTACTCTCAAGGCAGACCGAAGATACCCATACACACAAAGTGTCCAATCTCTGCAAGAGTTTCAAGTTTTGCTCAACATTGCTATGACCATGTGCTGTTTTCCTGGTTTCATGAACAATCCCGATAGCAACACCACTTCTATATTCACATAGGTGAAGTTCCAATATGTGTTCTGTTATTTGACACATTTTAGAACTTCATTAAGAGTTTAACTCAATCTCTCATCATAACAAACAACACTGTTTATGTTGTGATGCGAAATTTCTCAATGTTAGTGCTAGCAGTCACATTGTTGTAACTTGTTGTTACCCATTAAACCCAATACTAATGATTTTTCAGTTCAAGTCGGATTACCATTACAGGTGACTAAGTAAAATGTTTTAATCTCATCTCTTTGGTTGTTGTTCTTACCAATTCTCTGGCCAAACCCTTGGTAAGAGGATTAGCCAAGTTTTTACTTGACATCACATAAGTGATAATGATGACTCTATCTTGAATTAGTTGCCTAATAAATTCATGTCTCAAACTTATATGTCTGAATTTACCAAATGGAGTCAGGACATCACATAAGTGTAATGCAGGGTTAGTCTTTCTTCGATCTGTTTTCCACAAAATTAACCTTAGAGTTCAACATACCAGCCAAGGTCTTATCCCTACTGTCTCTAATCCGAGACTCTTCTTCAATACAAAGGTGTTGTTGAATTTGCTCTAAGGTAAGTTCTTCGGCTTTGTGTAGAAGCTTCTTCCTGTAATCCGACCAAGAGGGTGGAAGCTTGGTGATGTCAAGCTCATTCTTGGAAAAATTCAGGAAGAATGATATCAAGGGATCGAATTTTGTTAACTATCACCTATAGTTCATGAACTTGCTCCAGTATGGGCTTATGGTCGTTCATGGTGAAGTCAAAGTATTCTATGATAAGATACTTATTTGTATTTGCTTCTTGCACCTTGTATTTGAATTCCAGAGCCTTCTAAATTTCTTTTGGATATGTAAGTTCCTTGTAGAAGTTGTAGAGCCGGTCTGATAAGGCATTCAGTATGTGTCATCAGCATAGAAGTGAATCCTCTTCTCATTTTGCTATTTCCTTCTCCATTTTTTTTGAGTCTTTATTAGTGGGTTCAGGAAGTGATTGCAAATTCAGTTCCAGGAGATAGTACAGTTTTAGAGTGGTCAGAAAGAAGATCATCTTGCCTTGCCATCGGCGGAAGTTTGCTCCATTGAACTGGTCCAATCGAACAAGATCTTGGTTTATCATTTTGATTGAAGTTATGTTTGCTTCCGCCTCCATTGCAGAATAACCTTCTAAAATTGTTAGGAAATGGGGTCACTAAAACTTAGAGGAAAAGCTCTAAGAAGCATTTGAAGACACTATCTTTAGAACATTATTTGCCCTCACTCAGTTTTCACTGAGTTTGTTGTTGGGTTATAGGCAAATCCGTTCCCAGGATGCAACAGAGCCTTGGGCGAGAATCTGCAACCAGCAAAGTTGAAGAGTCTTCGAAGAAACCTTATGTGAGACTGTAGTAGACCGGACTGAGAGAGAGAGAAAGTGAATTTCAAAAATGTTGTGTGAAAAGCTTGATTTATGCTCCTTAAATAGCTTCTAAAGAGGTATGAAGAAAAGGTAGGTGTTGGTTCAGAGAAGGCAACCTTGAACAGTCACAATTTCAAACATTGTGACTGTTTAAAAAGGTAGTTAACAGTTAATGACTGTTAACTTTGAATTGTGCCTCTTGATCACACCCGATCGAATCGTTACATCAACAATGATCAATGGTCAGCATCGCACCAAAACCAAAGTCTTCCTTCACGAGCCACGCAGGTGCACGCGAAGTGTGAGCAAAAAGCACATCATTGCGCTGCACATACGTGTGCACACGCATGCATGCGCGTTGCACGGTATCAAGTCTCCATACTCTCCTCTTCTATTTCTAAGGAGTGTAAATCAGCTCTTATTAAAAAACCCAAAACAAAACTTGTAAATATCTAATGTGGGACAAATTCAAAACTAATTTTAATAAGAGAAAAATTGTTTTCTAAAACAAGTGTGCTAGTGCAATTTCTGATGTAATTGACCGATCAAATCCATTGTATTTAATCTCTATTGAGATTAAAATCCAATAATAATCTCATCCTTAACGGATTGAAAGCCTTAAATATATCAGTTCAAGTATAAGTGATAAATTATGAGCTCCTTTATGACTGAAACTGAAGTCGGATACATCATTATATCCTTGAAAGTTTTATTATTTAACAAGTAAAATATAAAACAATAAGTTTCAGCATATCACACAGTTTCTAAGTAAATTTATTAATAATTATCAATATTTCACAACACAAATATTTATAAAATTATATTGTAAGCAAATAAAGGAGCACCTTGCTGGCCTGAGGGATCTGGTGCTCTGAGCCTGAACCTGAACCCAGGACCCCTGTAACTGGCTGCCTGTACTACGGTCAAAGAATCAAGAAAAAGAGATCCTGATCTAACAAGATGGATCCCACCTGATAGGTTCATGCACTGTGCCCAAGTCACCGTGGTCAAATGACTTTTAATCATCCAATCTATGCTTTCTGCTAACAGCTCCTTTCAGCTTTTCAGTATTAAGGAAGATCTTTTGCCATTTCTATATGTTTACGGTAGGGAAAAATGTAAGCACAATATCGAATATCAAGTATCAAATTGATTTTTCTAATCACATGTCATTAGTAAGTCTATCTCCATTAATCTGTTGAAAGCCAAATACAAGAACAATTATTAAATTCTCAACTTTCTAATCACATGTCATAGTCTAAACATTTCAAAATTAAATGGGTCACAACATGAAATAATTTATTATAATGTTAACTTAAAAATTATTCCACAAGTTTGGCTGTTATTAAAATCAAGGGTTTTAAAAAGAACTGGTCAGGGTCCGGTTTCTGGGTCAAATGGTCCAATCTTCGAATCAAATAGACAGCCCGTTTTAATAAAAAAAATAAAAATCGGTCAAACCATTGTACGGTTTGACCATCTGAGTTAATGGTTTTTTAACCAAATCAACGGTTTTTAGCAAAATCAACGGTTTTGAGATAAAACGAAACCGATCACCTGACCAGTTCTTGGTTTTTCCGGTCTGACCATCCAGTCCGGTCCGATTTTAATAACCATGATTGAAATGTTTTTACTGATTATAGTTTTAAATAATTAACTTATACTTATCAGTAAATAATTCTTTAGTTCAATTGGTTAATGGTAGTCAGAGAAAAGGACACAAAAATATCAATAAATTAAGAAGATCTTCTCTCTTTGCATTATTTGTTTTTATATGTATTTATGTTGTGTGTTGTGATTAGACCTGTTCATGGGCCGGGTGGCCCGATGGGCCGGCTTGGCCCGGCCCGATGGGCCGGCTTGGCCCGGCCCGACCCCCAGACGGGCTTGAACAGGCTTTTTGACCCACGGGCTTAACCTCGGGCCAAAAAGCCCGACCCACATAAAATTCGAGCCGGGCTCGGGCTTTGCCAAAATAGCCCGGCCCGAGCCCGGCCCGACCCGACCTATAGTTAAACCTAAGTAAACCCGACCCGTCCTATAGTTAAACCTAAGTAAAAACCCTATGTGATGTCCATGTGAATAAATTTTTTTATTTGAGAATGTTGTTGATTCACTTGTAGGTCCATTGTTCATTTAAATAAGGGAAAAAAACATCTAAATTAAAATAGAAAATGTCCATTTGAATAGGGAAAAGTTCGAATTTCTTTTATTAGGTTGGGTTTTGGGCTCAGGCTTCGGGCTTTTTATCAGGGCCGGGCTCGGGCCCAAGTTGTAGGCCCATTGGTCGGGCCGGACTCAAACTCGGACCTAACATTTTTTTGTTAATAAAGAGTCAAAGCCTGGTCCGAGCCCGGCCCGGCCCGGCCCATGAACAGGTCTACTTGTGATTAGTAAATTCTTCTTCTTAATATTAACGTAGACTATTCATATTAATTTTAACTCATTATTCAAAAATACACTTTCACTTTTACGTTATAAATTGGTAGAAATAAATTTTTCTCGTTTAATTGTTATTGTGATGTCATTTGTTTGTGTTAACTAGGTTGATATTTATGTTAATTACTATTCTTTTTAATAGATGGAATATGAATGAAAGGATATTCTATCTGAAAATTCATTTTCTTTAATGGCAAAAGAATTATTGCGCCGAAAATTGCTAAATATGATATGGTAATATTTGTGGATATCCTCCATTATCTCAGGTACCCCATGTAAGATCGTGGGTCAACCGCTTTTCCTGGCCAGCATCCAGTTAGAAACCATCATGGAAGCCCATAAATGATCAAAACTTAGGTCCCGTTTGGTTTTTAAGAATAGGGTCTATTATTAGAATCAGAATGTGGTTATTTCGATTCCAATTGTTTGATTGGATGGAATCGGAATTATATTTCCATTCTTGGTGAAATGAAATTCTTCTATTTGAGGGAATGGTCATTTCCTCTCTCTCTCTTAGGAATGAAATCTCATTCTAGATTATTTTAATTCTCATTCTGATTCTTATCTAAACCAATTGACTATAAGAATAGATCATTCTCAATCCAATTTTGAATGATTTCAATTCCAATTCGAGTTTTAACTACTAAACGAACAGACCCGTAGCAATATCCCAAATGAGTCTAGGGGAACTACTTTCTAGTTCCTTGACAGTTGATTGACATAACATAAAATGGATCGGATATGGAGTGGATCTACTGTGGCATGTGGGAGTTAAGCCTAGAACCCTCGGATATATTATTCAAACCAAATTATATGTGGTTCCGCGTGATGACCAGTTACATATCCAATTCATGTTGGAAGACTAACCCCCTTAAGCATAACATATCGCAGTTTCTCTCGCCTCTAATGGTGAACTCTCCTTCTTGCCTATAATGGGCGAGCTTTTATCTCTTCATTGTGCGAGATTTATCCTTTCCCCTTCCTAATTTTTTTCCTTTTTATTGTTTTTCTGTTTTTCCATTCTGACTCTTCTTTGGCATTCTCCTTTGGTTGAGATGATGGCATAGGACTATTATTCGAGCCTTTGTATTTTTCTTTGGTTTAGTTTGAAAGGAGTACAAATACAAATATGTACAGTATAAATCCATACAATATATAAGGTTTTGCCCTCTTACATATTTGTATTTGTACTCCTTTCAAATGGAGCCTTTGGTTGAAAGGGTGGAACAGGACCGTTACTTAACTCTGGTGCTGTTGTTAACCAAGATCCTACTACTTGGCAGATTAGATTCAATAGGGAATTGGAATGAAGAAGGTTATGAATATAGTGTAGAGGTTTCAACTCAGGTCAGGCATTAAGGGGCTTAGTATTGATACCTTTCTCGTCTGAATTGATTTTTGTGTTGCATGTATTCCAGATACTGATTCTGGTCATGGGACACCGGCTATGAGGTTTGGCAGTGCCAATAGATTTTTTAATGTCCTCCGGTCATCTCATTTTATTTTGGTACTCGCCTCAGAATCCATATGCTTGTGTGGCTTCATGATGTGGGTGTCAGTGGTGGAGTTCATGGTTTTTCCGGCGAACCATTGCATTTAGTTGTCTCATTTGTTGCCAGTGTGGTTGAGGGCGAATTTTCCGGATCCAAAATGGATGTTATAGGTTTCACTATACAAATTGTGGAAGTGGCACCCGTTTTGGATGGTCGACCGTTTCAATATGGGCACCTTTTAAGGAAAGCTCTTTATATAAAGAATTATCGTTAGGTTGGCTTGTTTTGTGCTCTCATTATGTTTGGGTGTGGAAGCTTTGTAATGGGATGAGTTGATGATTGATTGGGGTGTTTTGTTATGGATGTTTTATAGCAAACTTAAAGGGGTTTTTATTTTATGTTTCATATGCTGTAAGCCTGTAACCCTTGGCCTCCCCTAAAACTATGCCATTTCTGTTATTATCTTTATATTGCCAACGTTGGATTAGTTTGGCAATCCTACTCTTTTTAAGAGGGATTGATAATTAATTTCCGGTTCTTGTGGGGGGAGACTTTCTCATTTCAATTTTCTCTGTTCGAGGTAGATGCCCTCTTTTTATTCGACGTTCTCTAGTTGTTGAGTCGTGCACAGAGGGTTCATGAGTTTTCTCTCCCCGATGCTCAATATTTGCTTCTTCAGCATTTTGTCTGCTACTTGGTGATGGGGTTTTCTTATTGTTTACTTGTCACTTTGTACTGGTGACTTATTTTCTGTTTGTTACTTCATGGTTGTATTACTAGTATTTGTTTGAATGGAATTTGCCTGAAAAAAGTTCTATTGTTGTTGTTGTTGTTTTTGTTCGACTCCAATGTTTCCACACCCCAGTTACTATTTGGGCCGACCCCATTCTATGTATTCCATACCAGGGGTCCAGGACCCTATAACCCTACTCGGCGATCCAAGTCGTATTAGAAATGAAGCCAATAGAATCTACGTTTCTCTTCTCCACTGCGAGGCGAAAGCAGAGTTAACTTTGTTTTCTTTGCGGAAAGAATGGAGGAACTTCAACCCCTAGAAAATACGTCCACGCAGCTTATAATACCTCATGAAATTTAAGATTCTTTCAACCGTAGTCGACATTCCTTTGTTATCTATTCCACCATGGCAGCATCCTTTCTCTCCTCCCGGGAAGTGATGAAAATGGAGTCGAAAAGATAAGGAAAGCGGAGAAGATAAAAAGTTTTTTCTGTGAAAGAAGTTGAAAACAACAATGGCAGTCATTATTTGTTCATCCATTCATTCAATTGCTGGCTTGTTGCTGTTGGGTTGGTTTCTTTATTTATCAGACCTGATCACCAGACAAACATAATTAGGTTTGGACCGTTATCTCTTAGACCTGCCTGCAGACTGCAGCTCCTTGTTCGTAGCATCAGTCTCAAAATTCAAAACCAACCAACCAGACTCATGTAAGACATTTTGAGCCAAGTCAACTTCTGGAACCCGAGGTGGCTTTTTTTTGTCTTCAATGTGCTTATTAAATGACCTTTAACTGTTTGTGCTCGAAACTATAAACGAATCAAATCCAGGGCATTTCTCCCTGACCCTGGCCTTTTAAAATTGGCTCAGGGGAGTTCTTTCTTTCTTTTCTCTTTTTTCTTTTCTCAATGAATTACAATATGCAGCTGGGCTCAAGCTGTACTAGTAATGCCTGAGAAGCTGTACTAGTTTATATTCTACCAAAATTGACAGGGATTGAATTTGCATGTTACAGTCATTTTGGGTTGATCTTGTGTGCAAGATACAATGGAGAAAACTTGTCACCTAACATCTCCCGCTTGGTAATTGGTAGGCGCCAAAAGGAACTGAACCTCTTCTTAAGACTGCAATTTGATGTCTGAATGAATCATTGCAAATCCCCTGAGGCATGGTATCGATTGAGACTGAACCTAAAGAACACTGTGGCATACTTGACTGTCAGATATTTAGATAGACGTGGTGCTTTACAGGGATCGTGATACTTCATCGATTTGCTAAAGCATAATAGAATGGTGTTGAAAGCGGTTTTTACCCCCATTCACTGATATTTGATTGATTTTCAGTCAAATCAATGACTCATTTATCAGAGTCAAATTCTTTTGAGGTTAGTACCTCTTGAATGATCCATATTCAAGTTTATTTCAAGATCTAAGGTTTTGATCTCTCCACCAGAATTTCGGTTCTATACCATCACCATCCAACTATCCTGCATCACTAAACCAGCAGTACATGCACAATATTTTGGCACCATGTGATAACAGAGACAAGTCCCATCTTTATTTTCTTACAGAATTGCAACATTTGTTGCTACACAACAACTGAACATGATACCATGACCTAACAGGTAGTTAGAATAATCCAATTAAACAAGTTGTACGCCTTTGACCAATCAACTGGA
Source organism: Nelumbo nucifera (assembly GCF_000365185.1). Next base: position 320,509 of record NW_010729217.1, on the reverse strand, counting down.
AGGTCTGCACCGACCAGAGGGATCACCAATTAGAAATACATCGGGAGTTTAACCATGCTAAGCATCAAACTACCATTTATGTTGATGACACTACTTTAAATGGGTTCAAACCAGAAACATTTGATTGATATTAAGGTCCAATGCTCTCTATAAGCTCTCTAACTTGGATTGCTTATTGTTTTGAACAGAACAGAGACATGACTATTGAAAAGGCTTCAGAGCTTTGCCAAAATTTATGCCTATTACTTATTTTCACTTGTTTTCTCCACATTTCTCTATCCAAATAAAATGTGAAAACGTATAAAACTAGCTTCGAAATTTCTTAGTTTCTCATAATTTGTTCCGAATTAAGTTAAACATATATGACCAAACAGTAACTGTTTCAGACATGTTATGAATGCCCAAAAGTGCAATACTCCAATACCTCTCTTTAATTGTAATATCCTATGTCCTCAAATTTCTTTCTTCCTTTTTTGTACCATCGAATTTCTTTCTCTTGTAAGAGTACATACTCAACCTCAGTATTTAGAAGCGGAGACTGAGCTCTCCTTGACACATAATGGCCAACGCTCTTCAAATGATAGTTGTAAAGCATATTTAGAATTAAAATAAGCACTAAGCAAGCAGTTTATTTTCGCCTTTAGTGTCCAATAGAATACAAGGTAGAAATCAGTAAAACAGTTTATCCTTCTTGTGCTTTTCCTTTCCTTTTTTTTTTTTTTTTACCTTTTCTTTTGTTTTCATTTCAGTTACAATTCAAAACAAATCAGTTTCCTTGATCGATAATTCAGACGATCAATATATGAAGATTTCCTGTATAAACAACGAAAACAAAGAACTCATGTTTATTAAGAATGTACATGATACAAAAGAACCAACCCCCAGCCCCACCAAAAATCTAATCCTTCTTTTCTTTCCCTTTTTTTACATTGACTATCTATCCTAATGGAGGAGAACTAAGGACCAGAGACGATGAAGAAGAATGGAAGACCGATACTCCCCGCCCCCCCAAAACAAAGATATCTTTCACTTCACCTCCCACAAAAATCTCCCTTAACAGAACCCAACTCAAATCAACCCGTCAACTGACACCTCTGCAGAGCTTGAATCAAACTTGAAGCATTTCTTCTAATTTTCTCATTCTCATCTTCCAGGAATCCCAAACAAATTTCTTCAATCTCCTCTCTCTTCGCCTGCCAACGCATTCCTTCATTACAAGAACAGAGTGAATTCAACGTGGAGAGAGCGTGCTGTACCCCGCGTGGACTACCATTGAGCAACACCCGAACTAAAACCCCGACAAAACCATCGAGTCTTTCCATTTCTTCTCTACCTTCTCTGCATTTGGCCAACAGGCTGAGAACCTCAACAGCCCTTTCGACCCCGGAATCGGCCATTTCGACCAAAATTGGCACCGACCCACATTCTACAGCTCTCCTCTGGTTATCAGGGAAGGAACATAAGGCGTAAAGCGCAGTGGCTGCCTCTTTCTTTCCCCTCCCGTTCCCGTCCCGAAGGAGGGTAACTAGACCTCTAACCGCATATGGGTAGGCACCGATCGTCCCCTTGTTAACTTCCACAACGGCAAGACTCGTGAGCATAGTGGCCGCAAGGGCCTTGCAGTTGGGTGTCCCACCTTGCAAAGCAGAAACGACACGCGCAATTGCTCCTTCAGCAACCAAGCCCACCTTGTTATCGTCATCCAAACTAAGGTTCAACAGAAGCGAAAGCGCGGATTCTTTGATATTGGGATCAAGGGAACCAACGCAATTAAGAACCGCGGAAACAACACCAGAATCCGTTAACCTCTGACGGAAGGCGGGGTTCCTCTTAGAGAGAGGGTTGAGTTGGTTGAGCGAGTCAAGTTTGGAGTCGATAGAAGAAAATGGAGAGGTGAGAATGGAGATTATGGCCTGGGGTTCAGGCAAAGATTCCGGCTTTGGAGGGGATGAGAGGGTAAAGTTGGAAATAAGGCTCCTGAGAGCGTGGTTTGGGATGAGCGAGGGGTGCTGAGGGAGGGGTAGTTTTGTGATAGGGCAGGTCCTGTTGCCGGTGTCTAACCACCGCTGTATAGAAGATCGGTCGAAGGTGTGACCAGAAGAGAGGATGACTGGGTCGGACATTATCTCTAATGAAATCGGACACTTGAAATCATCGGGAAGCTGAGTCGCCATCCACGACCTCGACTCGTTCCTTCTTGCGCTGCTTTCTGATGCTGTGTGTGAAAGAAGAAGAAGAAGAAGAAGAAGAAGAAGAGAAAGTAGCGTTGTAGGAGGTTTTGGTGGGTTTACTTCGATTTCCGTCCTGGGGTTCTTCTCCTGCAGCACATAACAATATGAGGTTGAGGACCCTAGCTTTGTTAAATTAAGGACGAATAAATAGGGTTACGAGAATGCCCTTACAATTTGTCCGAAATTTCTAGTAGTTATGGAGAGGACGATTAAGATGGGCAGTTGAACTGAAATTTGAACCTTAAAGGTTACTTTGGACATTTGATACTTTCTATAATTTTTTAAATTTTGTGGATTTTGTCGGTAGCTTGATACAAAGGGGACCGAGGCGCTTCTTTTCGCAAAGCAAGAGGAAGAAGAACCCGAGAAGAACGAAGCCGGCCCACCATCATCATCATCGCCCTCCCTGCTCGGCTGCTCTGCTTTTGTATTAATGAGAAAGACAAAAACCAAAGAAAAGCAGGAATTTTTAGATCTTAACTGTGAGAAGGGTAATTTTGGTAACCGGAAAACATTTTCTTGTTATTAATATTTAATGGTTCCAAACTACAGAGGGTAATTTATTGGAGGAAAAATGAAGGCCCGCGGCCCGCTCCCCGCTCCCCGCTCGGTTCATAGCGAATTGGTGCCCCGCGCATTTACCAATTTGGCCCTTATAGGATTTGGCCTTCGCTTTATTAGAAACAACGGAAGGTGACAAAAACCATGCACCCATGCGTGCGTGGCAGCGTGGGCATTCAAATGTTTTTTTTTCAGGGGTTGGTGTTGGTTGGTTGGTACTGGTCAAACCGATAAATGGACGAGCAGAAGTTCCTGGAAATTGTATGAACTAAGCGGAACACGGAGGGGGTACTTTTGGGATATAGAGGTTTTTCCTTCTTTTTTTATTTTAATTCTGTTTTTTGAGGAGGGCAAATACTGTAAATAAACAGGGGATTTGACAATTCCATACCATGTATAAGCGCGTTGTTCTATTTTATTTTATGTATATATTCCTGTGGTACGATGACAAAAGTGACGACCCAAGGAAGGGGATGGGTGTCCGTACTATCAGGTGACAGCTGGCACGAAAGTGACGGCTTAGATATGATATGATTGATGGAACAGGCATAGTCTGTATAGTTTTGGAATTAAAGAGCCTCTACAAAAACATTGTTTTGGAATTTTTATTTTTATAGCATATAATCTGTACAACGGGAGATTCGGATCAAACGATCTTGCAGCTATGTGCATAGTGCACCACATGGACAAGCGAGGGATAGGAGCGATTGGCCTTACGCTGCTAATAATCGACGCGTTTATTCATTAAAATTTGGGTCATTTACTAAAACGTACTCTATACTTTGTATTTTATTATACCCAAAACTAAATTCACTAAAATACCCCTTAAATATGTAACCAATAATCGACAGAAGTTGAAAATAACAATTTTAACCTTAGTATCATTCAAACAAATTTAATCTACAGAAATTGAAAATAAAATATCATTTGTTGACCCGGTAACAATGTAAAGAAGGATTACAACCCATTGAATGATAAATAACCGTATGTACAATTATTCTTTCTTCTTGATTTTATTAAAGTAAAACTTTTAATCTTATTTTCTTTTTATATAAGTTTCATATGGAGTTTTAGGGATATTTTTGAAATAAAAAAACATGAACTTATATCTTTAAACAAATTTTATCTATTTATATGATCAAATTACCATTTCTATTATAGACTACATAGCAAATTAGCAATACTGCAATACTACAAAGGATTCTTAACAAATAGTTAATTGAATAAATTAGACAGCAATACAAAGGGTTCACAAAACTACAATAGATGTTTAATCTGATTACGTAAATGACTCTAAGGCTGAAGTTCAATCTGAGTACGTATACACCAATGAATGCGTGCTCCAAGTGTCATTATTTTAAGGAGGGAAAAGTAAATTCGGTCCACTACATTGTGGATTAGGGGATAGGGAGTGAGGAAGGTGTTTAGATTGAGTTTGGATCTATTGACCACAACACATCCAACCGTACGTCTGAAAAACCGGTTGTAATTTATATCCCAGATATTCGCAACATGAGGTTGAGTGAGCGTGGCCAGCATTGTATACGTTAGAGACTTTAAAAGAATTAACAAGTGGGTTTTGTTTTGTTTTCAGATGGATGGGGGTATGGGGTATTGGATTTTCATGGTAAGAATATTGGAGAGGCGACAAGTGTCACACATGCAAAAAAGCGGGACCCATGCTTTTTTCATGATGAAATCTTTAAATGCAAGGCCATATGAAACAAGATGTAGCGCCCAGCCTGCGCCTACCGAGACCGAAAGTCCGAAACCAAAACCACAATGGTCCACAACACTGAACCCCCCGCCCTTCTTCCCGGCCACCCATTAAAGACAATTTTAATTTTTAAATTTTCCTTACAGAAGATGAATAAAAATCAAATTGGTTTAAGTAGGCCCAGCTTGACATAATGGGCCATGGTGAACCCAGCCCACTCAAGGGACTCACATCTTGATCCAACATCCAGGATCAATTTGGACCCAATGGTGGTCGGAATGAGAAGTTGAGAAACTTCTCTGAATTGTGCCATGTGCTAAATTCCTCCAATCCACGTCATCCCGTTATGATGTTTGTGGTGGCCCAAGTTAATAATGTTTCAATTTAGGTTATATTTGGTTCGAAGGAAAAGACAGGGAAAGGCAGGAAAACGTATTTAAGGTTTGTAAGGGTTTTTCTACCTTTTCCTTTCTTTTCTTACTTTTTCTTTCAAACCAAACATAGCCCTAAAGTAATGGAAACGTGGCAAGGGCATTTGGGCTGAGGGAATTGAAGTGGGTAGAGGACAAAATGTTGGACCATTTGGGCCCCCAACGATGATGCTACCCTGTGTTGGGTTATTTAAAAGGATAGTTCATAGTTGTTCTGTGGGTTGGATGTAAATGTATTAAACGTAATTGGGTGGCTGCCAAATGCCAAGCATTATTCAATTATAGGTGCAGCCAGACACCCCCCCTGTCTAATCATGTCGAGGTATGAATATGACAGTGCCGCTTCAAAAGTCCAAAGTATAAGCATGCCATCACAACGGAAATTCCCTTATAAAAACCCCTAGTTTTTAACCCATACGGTCAAATGAGAATTGCCCAATCCTCTCCGGTTGCACTTTAAGTAAATTTATCACTTCAGTATAGTTTGAAACTTATCGAGTTATCTTATCCCATCTCATTTTTACCGTAGAAAAAGTGCCCAATTAAAAGTACCATATCATCCTTACATGCACGTCTCTCTTTAATTCTTTTGAAGTTCAAAAAAAGAAATAAATAAAGTGAATCATGTATTGTTGTCATTGATATTGCAATGGGATGCGGACATACACGTGAAAAGATAAATGATTCATCCACAACTGGGAAAGAGTAATGTTTCTCTCTCTCTCTCTCGGTGTGAGACGTGTGGGCTGTCGACTTGGGTTGGGCAAATATACAAAATTCAGTAAGAATTGGCCGTTAATGGTTTTTCTAAAGTTTATAGCTTTTCTAAGTTAACAACTATTTTTAGTTTCAATCAATATTCATATACAAAGAATAAAAGCTTTCTAGCCTTTTAGATAAGGAGGATATTACAGAGGAAGAAAGGAGATACTATTCAACATGATTTGCTAGTTTAATAGTTTAATCATTCAATCAACGAAAAGACGAAACCAATTAAGGCTACGAAGAGCCCATACAAAGTCTATTAAAAATATAAATAATAAAAGAAGCCCACACAAAGCGCAGGGAATGAGACACATAACAGTGACGAATTTTGACTTCCCATTGCCTGTTGATAATGTCTAGCGTTTTTTGTTACGTAGGACAGTAATAGTGGAGAAAGAGAGCCCACTGCAAAGTATATGACAACACAGAGTGGCGGTGGATCAATAATATGATAAAAAAAAGTAGGAAGTAGGGAAAGATAGGAAAACCTTTATATGAATGCTGGTCACTAGAGAGAGGATTCGAATCTTAGATCCCCTTAAATCCCCTACATCTATGGGGTTTTACTCTTCAGTCCTTTCTCGTAAATCTTAGTTCCATTGTATAAGTGGGGTAGATGTGGATATTGCAAGAGAGATTTCCTATCAGCATCCAAAGAAAGAGAGAGTAATGGCATATAGTCATTTAATGCAAGTAAATGACCTGCTTTTAGAATTATTTTGATGTACTGAGTAATCTTTTGTTGTAAACTCTAATTGGATTGTACAGTTAGAACAATATCAAGTCGGGGTAAAGGAAAGTGAAACATAGTTTCATAGTTTGAATTATTGCTAAATAAAATAAAATAAAACAATACAAATTTTTTAAATAAACTGAACCATAAATTTCTCTAATTAAACTTTATAGATGTGAGGTGGTGTGTTTTTTAGGTTCATAGGTGGGGGCTGTTCCTACCAAAAAAGTCCTTATTGTACGGATTGTATTAAAGGATATCCATAATTACATTTTAAATTTATTATTTATATATAATCAAGTATTATTTATAGGTTATATTTATTAATTATATTGTTAATAAAGGATAATATGATAATTGTTTTGTTTATAAATAAAGTATATAATTAACTATAACTTAATTAATCTTAACGAATTCATAATATAACATACAATTAGTATTTTTATTTTCAAATTCACTTAATTAAACAAAAACTTTAAATTTGAAATTATAATTTATTAATTTCAAACTCACTTAACTTCAAGTCTAGGCTTGGGCCCAACACTTCAAGCCCTGCATGACCCGTATATATTTATGTGATAATTTATTATACATGATATTCTATATTATAACATGAATAAAATAATTTTTTATATACATGTTAGATGGTATATAATATAAAATATTATATGTATTCACTATTTTATAGATATAGCCTTGGATTTAGGCTCCACCCCATTTAGGCCTAGGCTATAGCCCTTATTACAATTGCTAAGCCTAGGCCAAGCCTCTGTAGGGTTGGATGTGAGCTTATGTTTAGCCCAAGCTTAAGTCATAACCATATAAAATGTAATAGTCCCATCCTAGTGCTGACCTACCTCGGGCCATGGTCACTGCTACGTAACTTTCCATCCATTTTAATTCTAATTAATACAAGTTTATTAATAAACGAAAATGCATTAGTAAGAAATTATTTGTACGTTTTGAAATTAATTTTTATAATTTATTATCCATTAAAATTACATTTAAAAAGAATGATAAAAATCAATAAATCTAATAATAATAAACTAGAAATTATAATTAATAAAAATAATGAATATATTTTAAAATTGGATTTTAAGTTGGTTAAAATTAAAAAAACTGATAATATAAGAAAATAAACTTAACACTAATTTATCCAATAATATATAATCATAAAATAATATTTGGATTGGAATCGATATCACTTTTGATCTAATTAAGAATATTGCAAGGTTTGCCACAATTACTTTTAGGGGACGTTCTTTTTCTGGATTTTGAGAGGGGGAAAGTTGGTCAATGGGAATCAAAATCCCATTGACCAAGAATCTCATGTTGTTTTTTCAGATTTATGTGAGGACTAGGGAAATTTTATTTTCCTGGGTATCACTTACTCATCCGGGTAAGTAATACCCATCTCCTAAGTAGGTAAATAACTTTCCCACCTATGGGGGAAATTGCCAACACTTGAATAGGCAAAAATGCCCCTTTTAATAATGGATTCTTATGGCTAAAATGGTTATTGCCCTATTTACATGAAAAATAAAAGAACATGGGTAAATGCATTTACGCAGGTAAATCTTTCCTAGGAAACACAGCGAATGGGGCCTTAACAAAGTCTGTCCATCACAGGGGCCCCGCCTAGTATGTTACTTATAAAGAGAATCTTCTAGAATTGTGCCATGTCACCAAGGTTAGTCATTAGGACAAACCAAATGACAACGTAGCATGGATGAAACTGGGTTTGTTGGCAGTTTGCAAGTCTATGCTCTTACGCTTCCAGCTTAAAATCAATATTATGTGGGCTAGAAATTCAACAAAGACGTAATTAATTAATATTTTCCTACGTTATGAAGTGGATTAAGAAATCTTAATAACAATATAACCCTCATTTACAAGTTACTAAACATTCAACTAAAGCAAAGGTTATAAAACTAATCTCTCTCTCTAAATCCCCCAAAATCCCTTGTGAATTTCATTTTGTGTTGAATTCCCCTTTGCACTACCACAATTCACAAGTTAAGAAACCTCCCTAAGTAGACCTATTCATGGGTCAGGTAGCCCGATGGGTTGGCTTGTTCTAAGTCTGGCTTGGACAAAATTTTAAGCCCACGGGCTCGAAATCAACTCTAAAAATCAGGTCAGGCTCAAGCTTTCCCAAATAAGCCTAACCCAATAACATTAAATATATAATAGAAATATGATATATCTTAATAATATATAATATATAATATTATTATAATATAATTAATATATTATAAAATACATGTCAAAGTCGGGCTTCGAGTTTTATATAGGCTCGAGCTTGAGCCTGGTGATTTTTTTGTTTATAAAAAGGCAAAGCCCATCCTAAACCCGGCCTGGCCCAACCCATGATTAAGTCTATCCCTGAGCATTCATTCTATCAAGATAATAGAGTTTTCTTGATGATTTAGTTTGGGGCATTTTTAAATGTCCAAATTATCCTTTTAGATGATTTTGTCCTTATCTTCTTCATTTCATATTTTAAAATGACGAAGGGCAAAATCATCAAACTGGATTCAACCTAAAATCAATGAATTAATCCCATTCATCCAAGTGATGCATCAAATTAAACAAAAGATTTAGTTTGTCCAAATGGTATTCATGAAAAAATCATTGCATGTAAGCCATCCAAGGCTTCAACAGTCGCAGGAATACAAGATGAATCTATTGCTTTTCATGGAATGGGATTGGGTCAAAATTTTCTTGCAATTAAAAAGGCCAAATGGGATACCTTTGAAAGTAAATGAAGCCAAATGAAAATGTGTTTGTGTGAAACAGCAACTCGAGACATGAAAGAAAGCACTGGAAGCATTCCCAAAGAAGACAACCTAGTTGACAAGAAAAGCATTAATACCAGTATGGTTAATTCTAAGAAGAGAATTCATGGTTTCAAAAATAATTCTACCATGGGATATGAAGGATTATATAGGAGATATCGAGAATTGAAAGAAAGGGAGGTTTCAAATGAAGGGAAGGAGCATGTGGTTGGAGGCATTGAGATAAAAATGAATCATCAAAGGAGTTCAAATCTATGCCCCACAAGAGGGCGCCCCACAATGCCACAATGTCCCATAGTACATCCCCGCTATGTATTAGGAATATATCTCCTGATGATAATATTAAAAATGATGATGTCATCATTGAGAGATGTTCTCAATACATGACGGGGATGTACTGTGAGTCGTTGTGGGGGACCTCTCTGTGGGGCACAGATCTAAACTCTCATCAAAGGCCAAGAGACCACAGTGGTCGAGGAGGATTATCATGGGATTACGCTTTATTGCTAATAAAGAAAAGATTTTCTTCCTTAGCATTCAATATAGAGCCAACCAGAGAATCCCTCATTACTGGTAATCAACCAATAAAAGTCTATACTAAGACTTCTGAGGCTAACAATGGCTAACCACCGGTCTTAAATGAACTCAATGCAGAGATTATAAAGAGTGAAGAGTGTAATCTGGTGGTCCGTGTGAATCCCATTGCTCAAAGTGGTGAAATCTATCCAAAAACTTAGTACGAGATCTTAAAAATCAACATGGCTGAATCAAGTAACTCAAGTAAGGTGAGGAGAAACCTGGGAGGCCTCTTTCTCAGGGAAGCTTAAAGAATTAAGGTAGAGGAAAAGATTAACAAATAGATCAACAAAGACTCGTGGAAGTGGGCTGAGAGCGCGAATTTTTATCTCTTATAAGATAATGAGGATGAGAACGAGGAATACACTTAATGGGAACATGCATGCATGCTAAAGTTCTGGGAGAGCCAGTATCTGTAGAAGTCATAACAACCAAAGTAGCCACAATGTGAAGCTCCAAAAACATGTGGACATCTAGAGTATAGGTAATGGCTTCTTCCTCATTACTTTTGAATCTAAGGATGATTATAATTATGTGTAAGAAAAAGGCCCATGGTTTGTTAGTGGCAGATATTTAGTGCTCATGAAATGGAGAATGGGGTTCAACCCGCTCACTACTACCATAAATGAAGCCAACATTTGGGTGCACCTACAGGGGGTACCTATGGAATGTTGGACAAAAAAACATCTAAGTAATGTTGAGTGTTCGGGGTGAATTAGAGGTTCAGGTGGAGGACTGAGCAAAAATCAGGTGTTGGCAATCACACATAGGGCTGTTCATAAGAATGCCCAACTCGACCAAACCGACCAACCCGGACCGGCCCAACCTGAGTCGGCCGGGTTTTCATTTGTACTGTTCAGTTTCGGGTTGGGCATATACAAAAACCGATATCTCGGGTCGGTTTCGGTTTTCACATAAGAAAACTGAAACCGATTCGACCCGAACTGAACTAGTATTTCTTCTACTAGTTTGGTAGTTCCTACTTCCTAGTTTGAATTGTTTCCTAATTCCTACTAATCTTCTAGACTTCTATTAGAAATAGAAGGCCCATTAGGCAATTACAATTAGAATTCAATTAATTAGGTCATTTTTTAGTTTTTTACCTAGATTAGGCAATTACAATTAGAATTCAATTAATTAGGTGTCATTTTTAGTTTTTTACCTAGATTAGGCAATTACAATTAGAATTCCTACTAGAACTAGAAGGCCCATTAGGCAATTACATTTAGAATTCCTAGTTTCCTACTAGTCTTCTAATTCCACTTTTGTCTTCTCTTAAAATCTTCTATTTTCTAACTTAACTTGGTTGGTCCGTCCCCCTCAACTCAAGTCCTCAACTAATTCAGAGTTTATTCAGCTTTGTACAGGAGCAAAACCGAAACCGACCCAAACCGATGCAACCCGACTTAAACCGACCAGGTCAGTTTGGCCTATCAGTGGATCGGTTTCGGTTCCCACCTCTGGTAACCCAACTAGGTCGGGTCGATTGAGAAAATCTCATAAAACCAATCCAACCCGACCCGTGAACACCCCTAATCACACATTGTTTAGTCTATGATTGTAAAGCCCAAAAACTATGGTCATGTACTTACATTTACGCTGCACCAAATAAACAAAATCAAAGTACAACTTGGAAAATATTGAAAGATATAAGCAAATCAAGCAATCTACCGTGGATTGTAGTGGGTGACTTTAATGTTATAAGAAGCCCAAATAAAAAATATGGGGGGTAAAGAGGCTAATAAGAAATATATGAATGAGTTCAATGATCTCATTAATGACTGTCATCTTATGGATCTTGAAATGAGAGGCTTGAAATTCACTTGGAAAAATAATCTTATATATGAGAAACTCGATAGAACATTGATCACTAAGGAGTAGTTGGACCTCTATCCTCATGCACGAAGTGAGAATCTTCCCTTTTTAAATTTGGATCATACTCCGGTGGTTCACCTAAGTAATAGGATTGACTATGGTCCTAAACCTTTCAATTCGAAAACATGTGGGCTACAAGAAAGGACTTAAATCAAGTAATCGAGGAAGCTTGGAATCAAAGAAATGATGGGTCTAAAGGATATCAATTTATAGTCAAAACTGATCGTACAATAATGGAAATAAAGAAGTGGAATAAGTTGGAATTTGGGAATATTCATGAAAGGAAGAAGAATTTAATGAATCAATTAAAGTTGGCTCAAGAAAAAATCCTTGAGAACCAGGGGAGAAGAGACATTTCCAACATAGAGCAAACCCTTCAAAAACAGTTAAATAAAATTCTTAAAGTGAAAGAAATATTTTAGGCCCAAAAATCGAGAGTAGAATGGTTGAAAAGTGGGACAAAAACACAAAATTTTTTCATACTTATACTCTCATTAGAAGAAATAGAAATAGAATTTTGAAAATAAAGGATAGCAATGGCAACATCTTTGAAGAACTAAAGGAAATAAAGGATATTTATGAATAAGCTTATGGAGAGGTTTCAATGAGGGCATACAAACAATATGGATAAGTCTCTAAAGGGGTTGGAAAGAAGAATAAATGAAAGTTAAAATAATATTCTAACTAGAGCCTCTGAAGAAATTTGTAATGTGGTTCAATCGACAGGTGACTCAAAATCTTCGGGACCAGATGAGCTGAACGTGTACTCTTTCAAAAAGTACTGGTCAATTATTGACAACTCAATTGAAGACACAGTTAAAGCTTTTGTTCATTTAGACAGGTGGCATTAACAAAACATTCATTGCACTTATCCCAAAATTTGACAACCTTGACATGGTTGATAAATTTAGATCGATTAGCCTCTCCAACACAATTTATAAAATCATAGCAAAAATAATGATAAATAAACTGTTCCTTGGAGATATAATTGCCCCTTTTCAAAGTGCCTTCGTACCAAGTCGATAAATTACTGACAATATCCTAATTGCTCATGAGATGACGAATACAATGAAAAAAAAGAGAAGAAAAAAGGATCTAATGGCATGCAAAACAGATATGGAAAAAGCTTAGCACAAATTGGAACAGAGATTCATAAAGGAAGTCTTCAAAAAATGGGTTTTCACCATAAGTGGATAAACTGGATCATGCAATGTATAACTATTGTTTCATATCAAATCCTCGTTAATAGATCTCTCGGGGCATTAGAAAGGGAGACCCTCTCTTTCCGTATATCTTTATCATATGCAGCGAAGCGTTATGCAATATGATTTGCAATAAATATTTGGGAAGAAAATCTCAACTAGGCTTCAAGGCTTCTAGAAATGGGCTTAATATTCCTATCCTACAATTAACAAATGGTTGTAGTAAATTTGCTAAGGCAGATCTAAACAATAATGCTAGAACAGAGGAAATTATAGAATTATATGCGGAGGCATCTGGACAATGCCCAAACTTTTCAAAATCTACCATATTCTTCTCCTCCAATACCCATAACAGATTTAGAGCGGAGATCCCAAGGATATTGAAAATCCCGATGGAAAGGAAAAAAGAAAAATACTTGGGTGCTCCCATCATAAAGGGTAGAGGAAAGTATAGATAAGGAATTTGCAGGATGGAAGAGAAGTACTTTGTCAATTGCAGGAAGAATTACCTTACTTAGATCTTCTATTAGTATGATGCCTCAATATTTAATGAGAGTATTTAAATTCCCCAAGAATGTAATAGAGAATGTTGAAATGAAATAAAAGATTTTTTTTTATGGAACAAAGGAGAGAGTAGAGGTCTCAGTAGATTTAGTATGTCATTCAAAAAGAAATGGGGGATGGGGTTTAAAAAACCTCAAATGGATAAATGAAGCTAGTATTGCTAAAGTGGGCTGGAAGATACTTATGCAATTTGAAAACCTATGGGTTTAAATAATGAAAATTAAATACATTAAAAATAGAGATTTCTAGCAAATTAAAACAAAAAAAAAGTCAATTTCTTGGGCTTGGAGTAGCATCATCCAATTTCGAGACATTCTAGAGAAAGGGGTTAGGTGGAAGTTAGGAAATGGAAAATCCATAAATTTTTTGGCAGACAAGTGGTTTGGCAAAAGAGCGTTAGTGAATGAGAATTCATACTCTCAAACTAACCATTAGAATAAAGATAGTGAGTTTATCCTAATTCAAAAACTTGGGATAAGGAAAAGATTTTAAGCAAGGTACGCCCTCAGTGGGACCAAATTTGTGCAACCTCAATTCCCTCAAGAGATATGGATGATATGATAATCTAGAAATCTAATCCAAATGGTGGGGATTCCATCAAATCGGATTACACCTTCCTAGAAGGCACTTTAAATGATAATGTGAGAGTTAAGAGATTAAGCAAAATTTGGAGACCAGAAACCACCCCCCAAAATTCACTATTTCATATTCTTAGTTCTAAAGAACAAATTGTTAACAAAATCGAGGCTAAAAACACTAGGCCTTGTTGATAATGTAGACTGACCATTCCATGGAAATGAAGAAGACTTAAAACACTTTCTTCACAACTGTGAAGAAGTTAAACAAATATGGCAAAGATGTTGTGATTCTATCCCTAAGCCCAATCTAGAAAAAAAAAAAACTTAGAGCTTTGGTGGGACAGTATAATAAGTTTTGACTCAAAGTATAATTCCAAGCTCAGCAAGCATAATCATGTGGCGTATATGAAAAAGGCGAAACAACAAGATTTTTAATAACAAAAGCCTTCCCATTGATCAGATCATTATCAAAGTCAAAAGAGATTTCGAAGAATACTTAAGTGCATGTCACCCAATATCCTCAATTGCCTTAAAGGGGAACAATATTAGATGGACCTAGCCAGGTAATGGTCTAGTCAAGATTAGTTTTGATGCTTCCAGAAACCCAGATGGATGGCATCTCAGCTGTTGGAGCCATATTAAGTGATGAATAGGGTTAGACCTTATGGGTGACTTGTAGGAATATTAGAGAGTGTTCGATAAATGAAGCTGAAGCATGGGCAGCTCTCGAAGTTCATCTAATTGCAACCAAATTCCCTCAGTATAAATATACCATAGAAGGGGAGTCTAGCATTATCATTGACTGCCTTCGTGATTGTCTGGTGCCTCCATGGAACATATGCAACTTCATCAATGAATGTCGGCATCTTGAAACCAGTTCTAAACTCAACATCTCCTATTCTCATGCGTTAAGGGGAGCAAACTTTGTAGTGGATCGCCTGACTAGCTTAGGCCATTCCTTATCTTTCTCTAATCCAAGGTTGAAGTTCATCTCTTAGTTACATTTGTTTTTTTTATGCTTGGGGTTATTTTACTAAGCAACATGCTTCCTTCTAAAGTTTGTTTGTTTTTGATGTGTTAGTTTCTTTTGTTTCATTCCTAACCATTGACCAAAATCAAACATCACCTTGTCTACATTTTTGCTTGAAATGCATAAAAATGAGTTAATTGGTAAAGTAATTTTTCACTTCTCATTAACAATATCATCATGGGAATTCAATACTATATAAAATATAGGGGAGTATATGCAATAAAACATAATAAAGGGGACTGAGTGTCAGATCTTGCAAAATAAGGGAAGTTACTTGTAATTTACCTAATTATTTTCAAGCCAAAAAAACTCGATTTAAGACCATATTTCGCATATTTAGAACCTCTTGGCACTGATATGTAAAATATAATTTGGCATAGCTACTCTTATGGTTTTATTGAACTATGAAAAAAGATGAAATAATACATTTGTTGCATAGTACTCTAATTGAGAGTAGCCTAGATGGTGGGGTTTTTAATTGGTTACAGGATCAAATCCCCCCGCAACCACCAGGGTTGGGAGGTTTTGGATTTAAGAGGTAGGTTGTTCCTTGTGTAGCCATAAGAACCAAATAAATAATAATACAATAAAAAAAATAATGGAAGGAAAAAAGTGTATCTATTTTGACCATCTCTTTTTTTACAAACTTGGTTCACGAGAGCAGTTATCGATTGAGAAAGAGTCTCAACTATAGGGACAAATGTCTCATCCCAATGGATGCTAATAATCCAACTAATTAGAGATATTTGTGTACAGTTTCTATCCATCCGAGCAAACCCAACAGTCATAAAAGAATCTATATATTGATTGAGCCCATATTAATGAAGAGAGTACTAGCTAAAGCTATTGAGAACGTACTACTCCCTTAGCATATGACTCTCTCCTAATCTCTCTAGCTTATCTTAACCACTAGTATGGCCCCATGTGATGCATTGGACATTGTCAAACAAAATTGAGGCAAAGTTTACAAAAGTAACAAACTTTACAAAAAATCTATACTACTTTAAAAAACATGAATAGTCTCAAAAATATTTTTGGAATTTTTTGAGGGCAAAATTTACCCCTCCAAATTTAAATTTATTGATAAAAAATGAGAGCAAATAGGGTAATCAATTATTGATATTAAATGAGTTGAAATAGGTAATTTTAAGATATTCAATGCATTCAATTACTTCTCATTAAATTCAGCATTTAAGGTATTAAATTGCATTCACCTTTATTGGATATTTAAGGCATTTTTGTTTCTTCTCATCATTAAATTCTATTAGTTAAATCCATACATAATAAATTAATAATTCCAATAACATATAAACTTATACTTTTAAAATCTACCTGGAAAAAATAGTGTTTACATCTAGATGGTGGTAACATACTAAACCATTTTAGGTCAAATGGGCCAACCCATGTTGTCACAAATAAATAATAAAATTTAAAAATAGATATAATGCAAAAAAATATAAAAATTAAAAAAAAAATGGGAACATTTTTAACATCATATATTCAACATATTAAACAATAATACCTATGATAAATCAGAAGTGTTTTTATTAATGATGGAAATGAAATGTAAAATTTAAAACCAATTGGAAATGAAAACTATTTTCATATTCTTTCTCATTAAATCTCATATTTAGGGTATATTCTCACATTAAATCCTATATTTAAGATATATTTTTTTCATCATTAAATTCTATTAATTAAATCAACAATATTAATTTTAATAGTGTAAAAATAAATATTTTTAAAAGTAATATGAAAACAAAACCATTTTCTCCCCTCTCGGTGGTAGGTAAGCAATTCAACCATTTGGGGTGAAATGGGTTAGTAAATAATGTCATAATTAAATAATAAAAAATTAAAATAAATATAATATATAATATAAAAAATAAAAAAAATGGACATATATCAAATATTGTATATTTTTTACACTAAACAAAAATAAGTATGAAAATATAAGAAGTACTTTTACTGATAATGAAAATGGAATGAATTAATTACTTAGATTAATTATGTTACTGAATTAGTTTAGCAATTTCAAATTAATTTATTTGCCCAATAATGGCTTATAAAATGACAATTCATTTTTAGTTTTATTAAATTGTTTTAGTTTTTATTAAGTTTATATTTAATCTTGTTAATTGTTATTAATTTTTTTATTTATAAATGGAATTTATGGGATTTTAAATTAATAATAATTAAATCCATAACTAATAATTTTTATATTATAAATTTATAGTAGTATTTAATGTTATCTCAATCTTCTAATCTTTGCAAAAAATTTTTACCAACAAACTTTGAATTCAGGGGTTAATATCCAAAGGCCAAAAACGTCAAGAAGACAGAATGGTGAACCAAACTTAAGCTTTTGTTCCATCAATCAAATCAATAAATGAGAGCCATGTTAAATAAGACTTGTCTCGAATTCATAATTCACATATTTAATTACACCAACAAAAAGTTTAGGAGAAGATTATCATACCTAATTGCTCAAAGGCAAGTAGTCATGGAACTTACACGATAATTCCCTAGTCGTGTCTCTCTCAATACTCAATTCTAGTCCTTCTGGTTGGCTCTTCAGGGAGATCAACATCAGGTGGTAGGGATATATACTATTTGGCTCTCATTTGTGGGACGTGGTAACTGAATTTCACATGGTGCAAACAGGACAAGTGTTCTTTCTTTGGTAGAAGGCCTATCTCTGCTCTGGTAAACCAGTGCTTAGTCCCACATTTTGCTTTCAATGGAGTGGCGGGAGGGAATATTTAATGACTTTGAGGCAAACGTCACTAAAATCAAGAATAATTAGTAAAATGCCGTGAAATATCAGCATTTTGCAACAGGTATATATAACCGCCGCTAAAAAGATACCTTTTTGCACAACTTTTGACAGTGACCTCACAAAAAAAACGACTTTTTGTCACATTTATTTCAAATGTCGCCAAAGATGTGGTGAAACGCAATAAAAGTGCAAACGAACCATATTCCAAAGATCCCTAGCAAGAACAAATCCTACAAAACAGATAGAAGAAAAACACAAACTGAAACAGAGATAAAGCTCTATCAATTTGGCCACCCTCAACCACAACCTTCTCTACAACACCAAATAAAAATTAAGTGGAAGAATTGAAGTCAAGAGAAAGAAATAAATCCATCTGCAACCACAACAGAAAGTCAAAGAAGAAGAAAACAACAACTAACTCTTATGAAAAACACAACAACAATGAAACACCTATATATCAGAACGAAAAAGCATGATAATTAGGAACAAAAGAAAACAACTAAATGTTAGTAAGAAAAGACTCTGCAATGAGAGGGAGAATGGGGCGGAGGCACAGGGCCTATGTTTTGCCACCAAAAACAAAATCCAATCTTGGAGCTTGAGACGTAGTGGAAGAAATGTTTTCTTAATTTCGAATAGGAAAGGTAGGAGAATGAAAGTCTGAGAATAGTTGGTTCTAAGTGGACTTTGAGGCTCCGTTTGGTTTGTGGTATGGCAAGGGAAAATATGGAATATTCTTGAATATCCTTTCCATCCCATGTTTAGTTTGTAGGATGTCATGAGATGGGATGGAAAAAGGTGGGATTACATATCTCACTTTTTGGGATGTGGAGTCCCACCGTTTTGGAAGGAAACAAGTGGGAAAGGAGAGAGAAACTTATTTAACAGAAAAAAAATACCTTCCTTGTAGTGTTTTTAAGAGTTAATGTTAGACCCATATGATCCATTAATAAATTATTAATTATTTAACAAGACAATAATAAAATAATTTAATTACAATTAATTAGTAAAGAAAATTTAGTAAAATAAGATATTAATAATAAATAATAATAATATTTTTTATTAATTCACAATAAATGTTAACTAATTACTAATAATTAATTAATTAGATAATTATAAATATTCACTAATTAACGATTTTTTTATAAAATTAATAGATAAAAATATAAATAACTAAAACAAAAATAATAATAGCATCACTACTAATTATCTAATCAATTAATAAAAATTGAAATATTAATTGATTAACTAATTATTAATATTAATAAATTAATAATTAAGAACCGATTATTAATGAATAATTAAATGCTTAATAATAAAAGATATTATTAATTAATTAATTAAATTATTTAATTAATATTAATTTACTTAATAAATAAATAATAAAAATGTCAATTAATGAAAAATAATTAATAATGCAAAATAGATATTATTAATTAATTCATAATAAATATTAACTAATTATTAATTATTGGCAAATTATCAATATTAATTAATTAACTAGCTATTTAATAAAAATATGAATAATTAATATTTAATTAATAATAGAGTTTAACATAATATAAAATATTATTAATTACCTAATTAATTAATTATTGTTATTGGGTTGATTTTCCACCCATTTTTTCCTTTCTCATCCCATCACATCCCATCCTACCAAAATCTTCCCTCGAACCAAACGAAGCCTAAGGTTATTTGTTGTGGGTGGGAAAGTCTTGAAACGTGAATGGTTTAAAGGGCCCAGTTATGCAGAATAAAAAAAAATCAAAAAGTCAAAAATTTGTAAAAATAGGTAAGAGAATTTTGGAGAAAATTTTAAAGGGGAGAAAGGTGACATGTGGACCAATTTGCTCTCTCTCTCTCTCTTTATATATATATATATATATATATTAGCAGTTTTAGTTATGATAAAACATGGTTCTTTACACCATTAAAAAATAAAAAAACTGATGGAGAAGAAAGGGCCTAGTTTTATCTAACAATTATTTGCACGGTTGCACCATAAAAAACTAATGGAGAAGAAACCACGTGACACCTTTATCTTTATAAGTTTGAAACTTGTCTTCTCTTTTTTTTTAATATATCTTTTTCCTTTTATAAAAGGGAAAACTAGGGAGAAAGAGTTGATAAACATTAAAAGAGGAATCCACATTTCATGTGTGGGCTGTCAAGTGGGTGTGAGGACTAATTAGCAAGATTTAATGGACAAATTTACCATGATGGAACAATTAGAAAAGTTGAGGATTAAATGGATGAATCAACAAGGATCTTTAT
This sequence comes from Nelumbo nucifera, assembly GCF_000365185.1. The sequence goes on along the minus strand of NW_010729217.1, from coordinate 300,395 downwards.
GGATGCCAAAATCAAGTCAATTATGGTTAAAGTGTGGTGATTCAAATACTAAGTATTTTCAAGCAACCTTAAATAGGAGGTATAGAGACACAATCTCTTGGATTAGGGATGATTAAGGAGAATGGATTTCTGATCATGAGAAAATTTCAAGGAATTTTGTGTAGTACTTCAAGTCCTTGTTTCAATCTCAAAGATGGAGGAATTTGAAGGATTTTCATAATTGTTTGATTCTATTATAACTTGAAGTGAAAATGAAGCTTTGGCGGCTTTGCCTTCTAAACAAAAAGTCAGGGGAAATAGTTATGTCACTGGGGCTTTTAAAGCTCCTAGGCCAGATGGGATGCCTGTTCTTGTTTATCATCAATTTTGGGATCTGATGGGTGATGATTTCTATGAGTTTGTCTATTTCTTTACAAACAAAAAGTTTCTTGACAGAATTAATCATACCTTTCTTACCTTGATACCTAAGCATAATAATCCTTCAATTCTAAGGTTAGAGATTTTAGGTCAATAAGTTTGTGCATTGTGTTGTATAATTTTAAATAATTTAGAGGTGTTAAAGCTTTCAAATAACAAAAATAGGTAATAACTTTCAAAAAAGGTTTTTAATAGATATTAAAAATAGAACAATAATTGCAATTATTAATGTAATAATAATAAAAACATTATTTAACTTTCAAAAAATTGATATTTATTAATAATAATTTTAAAATCTTAATCTATATTTATATAGATTAAAATTTATATTGATTGTATTTTTGTGATAAATATATTTTTAATATTTATTTGTTTTGTTATTTAATAGAAAATTTTCTATTTATTTATTTATCTATGTATCTATCTATCTATCTATCTATCTATCTATCCACACATACATACACACACACACACACACACTAAAGTAGAAACATGCCACATCATAGCCTGAGCTTTCTCCCTTGCCCCAATCAAAAATTCTCAAACACTCTTCATTTTAGCCTTTCTTGCTCCCCCATGAAGCCACCTCATCACTCCCTTCTCCATTTCTCATAATGAATTATTTAATTTATTAGTATTAATTACAGTATTTATTTAATTAAATGCCATAATTAATAAAAAATATTTTTACAAAAGATTACATTTAATATTGTTAAATAATTAAATAAATACCATAATTATTAAAAATATTGTTAATTAATGAATTACTAATTAATTATATCAAAATACCGTTAATTAATAGTAGTTTCATAAATATTATTGATTAAATAAATAAATTAAATAATAAAATAGATACCATAATTAATAAAAAATATGTTAAAAAATACCATAATTAGTTATGGTATTTATTTATTTATTTTAGGTATTTTGGTAATTTTGGTAAGCTCAAGGGTATTTTAATCAATTTAGGTCTAAGGAGGCCAAAATAAAATTCTAATCTAATGGTGGGTATTTTGGGTTAAAGAAAATGAACGGTGGAGATGGATTTGGGTATATATAGTGGCTTTACATGTACAGGCTAATGGAATTGGCCAAAATGGAATCTTTTGATATAGAGGGCAAATAAGGGTATTTTTTACTAAAATTTTATGGGGTGGGGTTTTAGGCATTTTGAATTGATTGGTGGGGTCAGATTGACCTAAATAGGCTTGGATTAGGCAAATATAGAGGGGGTAGTGATTCGGTTAATTTATTAACTTTAAAATATAATCTTGGTGTGATTGAGGGGAAATGAGGGAATGTTTTGTTGAAATTTTGTAAGGTGGTGTTTTTGAGCATTATGGGTTGATTGGTTGGGTAGGATTGGCCCACTTATGCCCAAATTGGGAAGATTTGGAAATGACTTGATCAAGTCAATATGAAGCTATGAAACGGAATCTTGGTGTAATGAAGGGGCAAAGAAAGGTATTTTGGGCTGAATTTTTGTGGGTAGGGTTTTTAGGGTGTCTAGGATATTATGGAAACATTTGATTAATTTTGGAGGGACAAAATCATGGATATTTTGGTCAACAAGAGCATCCAAAATATAATATTTTTTTGATGATGGGGCAAATTTGAGAATTTTAGGTTGAAAATTTATGGGTAGATGCTTTTGGTATATCTAGGGTTCAATTGTATGGTCTAATTAATTCAAAGGTGTTAGGATCAAGGAGATTTGGGTTGTGGGTGCTCCAGGCTAACGAGAAGGCTTGAAAGGGAGTCTTGGTTTGATGTCGGTGTTTATAGAAGGTCCTAGGTCTGATGTATATTATAGAAGGTCCTAGGTCTGATGTCGGTGTTTGGGGATTTTAGGGGTAATCTTGGGTTGAAATTTTAGGGGTAAATATTATAGAAGGTCCTAGGTCTGATGTCGGTGTTTGGGGATTTTTTTAGGTACTTCGGAAGGATCGGAACGGTCTGATCGGGTGTTTGGGATAAATTGGGGTTTTGATGGCGAATTGAGCAAAAATGAGGTGCTAACAATGGGGTTTCTAGAGATATTGGTCTCTTGGATCATTTGGTCTGGTTTGATTTGTCCATAAATGGTATGATTAAGGGCATTTAAGAAATGAATATCTTGGCCAATGAGAAAGCCCAAATTAAACTCTTAGTGTGATGAAGGGTTAAATGGGGAATATTTGTGATGAAATTTTGTGGTAAGGTGTTTATAAGTATCTAGGGCTCTTTAAAATTCCACTAACTCTAATTTGCAATTCAGTTAAAAAGTGCCATGCATCGCATGAGTTCTAACTAGTAAACTATCTAGTTTTAATATATCTTTACTTGCCCTATCTCTTTCTTTCTATATTTTGTTGTGGAAAAATGCAAGAAAACAGATTTGAAATGGAAGTAAAGCATAAATGAAGAGAAACAAACACAAAGAACACACACAAATTTACGTGGTTCAACTTATAGCCTATGTCCACGGGAGAAGGATAAACAAAAATCCACTATAAATTTGGAATGGAGAAGAAATACAAAGTTGTGCCCTCACAGAAAAAACCCTAAGCTCCAAATACACCCAATGTCTCACTCGTCTCTCATCTATACTACTTATAAAAGTGTGAATGAGGAGGTATTTGCTTCTAGAGTTTTTCTTTATTGAAATACCCCTCCTTTTGAATTTAGTTCATCTCCATTGAAAGGGTAGAAAGTGTAATTAAAAGGATACCATTAAGTACATTCAATTACCTCTCATTAAGTCTCACATTTAAGTCATTAAATAAATCACATCCTCTCTCATTGAATTCAACATTTATACTTTTGTTTATCATCATCAAATTCCACTAATAAATTCATACACAATAATTATCAGTAGAATAAAATTTTATATTTTTAAAATAAACATAAAAATGAAATCATATTTTCCATCTAGGTGATGGATAAGTAGTTCAACCATTTGGGTCAAATGGATAATTTCATGATATCATAAATAAATAATACAAATATAAAGATATAAAAATACTTTTATTTATCATCATTAAATTCCACTAATCCATACACAATAATTATTAATAGAATAAAATTTTATATTTTTAAAGTAAACCTAGAAATGAAATCATATTTTCCATCTAGGCCATGGGTAAGTACTTCAACCATTTGGGTCAAATGGATAATTTCATTATATCATAAATAAATAATACAAATTTAGAAATATAAGAAATACAAAAAATATAGAAAAAAAAAAGAAATTTTGAAAAAAATGGACACATTTCTATTATTATATATTTATCATATTAAAAAATAACTATGATAAAATAGACATAATCGTATTAATAATGGACATCAAATATACAACTTAAAACCGACGAGAAATTAAACCATCTTCCTATCTACGGGGTGGGTTAGTGGTTCAGCCTTTCAGATCAAATAGGTTAACCCGTGATGTATAATTAAAAATAATTGTTTTTAAAATAGAACAATACAAAAAATATGAAACAATTTTGGGCACATATATAATATTATATACTAATAATATAAACAAAAATAAGTATGATAAATAGTAATTATTTTATCAATGATATAAATTAAATGCAAATTTTAAAACCAGCTTGAAAATGAAACCATTTTCATATCTAGATGATAGGTAGGTCAATGATCTAACATTCTGGGTCAAATGGGTCAATCTATGATGGCATAACTAGGTAACAAATATTAAATACATACATACATACATACATACAAACTCAAAGAAAAATATAAGCTTTGTATAAAGCATTTTGATACAATTCTATTGTTATATATTCACTATATTAAACAAAAATAAATGTGAAAATAAGAATTACTTTTATCGATGATGAAAATGGAATACATGATTTAAAATCAACCGAAAAAGCAAAATGGTTTCTCCATCCAAGAGATGGGTTAGTGGTTAAACTATCCATGCCAAATGGATCCTATTATTAAATAATAAAATACATAAAATTCTTAAAAATGTAAAAATATGTTGATAATTTTGGGTACATTCTGTAATATTATATATTCATCATATAAAAAAGTGTGATTAATGAGAATTATTTTCATTAATGATAGAAATGGGATAAAAATTATGATAAAAAATAAAGAGCATTAATGTCTAACACATGACCCGATTAACCATGTCAAATGGTTCAATAATTTAATTAGCTAGGTCATCGTAGGTAAGTGGTTTGGTAGGGATGCAAATAGATCATATCAAATTTGAATTAGGGTATATTCAAATCTGATCTGATCCAAAGATTCGATTGGATCTCATAAATATTGATTCGAATCTGAATCCGGTCAAGATGTCAGACATTCGAATCTGATACGATCCTATTTAATTTTTTTTAAAAAGTAATAAATTATTAAAAGAAAAAGAAAAATATAAAAATTGAAATAAAAAACAAAAAATATAAGTATTTTTTCAACTATTGTCATCATATAAAAAGTTTACAAAAATGCAATATAAATAATATATTTATAAATAAATAATAAATAGAATATATATTATATATAAATAATATAAATAATTGATTTGAGCACAATATTAAAACCAATGTTCAAACAATATATTGGAATTGAATTTCCTCTTGGTAAATAAGTAATTTTTATTGTCTCATAAATTAAATAATAAAAAAATAAAATATAGAATTTTTTTATAAATTTTATAAAAAAAAATTGAACATATATTAATATTATATGTTCTTCATATTAAACAAAAATACGTTTGAGAAAATGAGAATTATATTGTTAGTAAAGATAGAAAAAGCTAAAATACAAAGTAAAAAAATGAATTAATGTCTTAATCATAGTACATTTTCATATTTAAATAGGTTAATGATTCAACTAGTAAGGTCCTTTGGTTACTGATTATTATCATCATCATTATTTGGTACTGCCATGTGCAAAAATAAATGTGAAAATAAGAATTACTTTTATTGATGATGAAAATGTAAAACATGATTTAAAATCAATCAAAAAAGAAAAAATGGGTTTTCCATCCAAGTGGTAGGTTAGTGGTTCAACCATCCTTGTCAAATGGATCAACACATGATATTATTAAATAGTAAAATACATAAAATTCTAGAAAATATAGAAATTTGTAGATAATTTTGGATACATTCTATAATATTATATATTCATCATATAAAAATGTGTGATTAATGAGAATTATTTTCATTAATGATAGAAATGGGATAAAAATTAGGATAAAAAATAAAAAGCATTAATGTCTAACACGTGACCCCACTAACCATGTCAAATGGTTCAATGATTTAATTAGCTAGGTCATTGTAGGCAAGTGGTTTGGTAGGGATGCAAATAGATAGGATCGGATTTGAATCATTGTATATTTGAATTTGATTCGATCCGAAGATCTGATTGGATCTCATAAATATTGATCTAAATCTGAATCTGATCAATATGTTGGATATCTGAATCTGACATGACCCGATTTAATTTAAAAAATAATAATAAATTATTAAAAGGAAAAGAAAATATAATAGTTAAAATAAAGAAAAACAAAAAATATAAGTATTTTTTCAACTATTTTCATTAAAGTTTACAAAAATACAATATAAATAACATATTTATAAATAATAAATAACATATATATATATATATATTGACTTGACCACAATATTAAAAACCAATATTCAAACAGTATATTGGAATTGCATTTCCTCTTGGTAAATATGTAATTTTTATTATCTTATAAATTAAAAATAAAAAAATAAAAATATAGAATTTTTTATAAATTTTATAGAAAATTTTGAACATGCATTAATATTATATATTCTTCATATTAAACAAAATATGTTTGAAAAATAAGGATTATTGTTAGTAAGATAGAAATGACTAAAATACAAAGAAAAAAATGAATTAATGTCTTAGTTATAGTTCATTTTCCTGGTTAAATAGGTTAATGGTTCAATGAGTAAGGTCATTTGGTTGCTTACTATTATCATCATCATCATGGTATTGCCACATGCAACGCACGTACACTTTTACTAGTAAGACTAAGACTCTATATACAAGAAAGAAAACCCCCGAAAATATATAACTCTTCGTATTTGGTTTAGACCTAAAAGATGAATATGGATCGAGTCCATACCGCCACGGCCCAAGCCCTATGCATCCACCACAAACCACTTTGAAATTTTGCCTTCAGGTTTTTTCAAAATAATTCGGAGCGGATTCAAGAAGTGGGTCTTCACAAAGAATTCAAGATACAAACATAACATATTTTTCTCTATCTCTCTCCACCTTCCAAGTATATGCATTTAATTTTTCATCTATGTATTAAAATATTAATGTTTAAAATTTAAATCTTGAAATAAGATGAGTAAAAAAGTATCTAGAATAATAATAAGAGAAAAACATAGATGATATAATAAGACAAATAAGAAAAGTAAATTAATAAAATTTAATAATTAATTAAAAATCTTATTATAATTATAACTAATATTTAAAATTATCATTATAAAATCTCTCTCTCCATGGGTCGCTTTGGACCCCATACATCACTATTTTTATTGATGCTGAAATTTTCTGAACAATATAGCAAGAAAATGGGTCAAGAAAATATAAATTTGTAGTTATGAATTTGAATAGATCTTGATTGATCTGATTTCGTTTGCCAAATCTACTATATAAATTTTTATAAATATTTATTTAAAATAAATATTAGAAAAAATATTAATTTCATTATTAATTAACATGCTTTCGTTTTTTTAAAATAGTAATTTCTTCAAAAATATTTTTTAGTTATTTTTCAAAAATTTATTAAAAATTCACTATTTTTTGTAAATTATGTGAACTAATTTCTAAAAACATCTCCTTTGTCTTAAGTGAACTTCAAGTTTTGGATTAGGTTTTTCCCCAACTTTGCTAATTTCCTATGAGAATAAAAAAAGCCAGAGAATAAAATGAACCAGGGCCTGAAAATTGCTTCAAGGGTCGGGTTATTTTAGTACCTAAAAATTGTACGACCCACTAGTTTTAGTTACCAATTTATACTGAACTACACCGGTTTAGTTTGATTAGTTTGACTTAGCAATACAATTTGGCCTATGATAAATAAGAGAAATTTTCATTAAAAATATTAAAAAAAAGGAAAGGATAATTTCATAGGGTTGTCGATTACATAACTTGCTCTCATCCTTCATTCCTGATATACAAAATTTTCTTTATTATAAGTCGTAGAAACTTATGAATTATAAATTTATAATATGCCATAAAATAAATTATGAAACACTTGCAACAATAATACTGACAGTTTGGCCGAGTGGTCTAAGGCGCCAGATTTAGGCTCTGGTCCGAAAGGGCGTGGGTTCAAATCCCACAGCTGTCACATTCTACCCTGTTGCTTTATCTTCTGCCTACAGTTTTTTATTTTCTCTACCCATTTAAACAATTAAATAAATGAATATTTTTTAGTATTGCACGTGATCATGGATGATGGATCGGATGAAATAGGATAATTCTACCCAAATTTGATTTGTTAATTTTTAAATCTGAAGAAAACCTTGAATACGACTAATAAATTCGATTTCGATTTATTTAGTTTAGAGTCGACTCTAGATATTGAACACGACTAATAAATTAGGCTATTGATAAACATATTATATCAGATCCATATTCGATCAGAATATAAATGGATCAGATTTGGATCGATTTATTCATATGGGATTATCTTTTTGGTGTATTTATTCGGCCAGGTCAATCTCATAAAATTGAAATAAACGGTATGATTCCTGTAGAAGGTAAATAAATAAATAAATGCCATTCAAAAATAAATAAATAGTATGACCCACGAAGACCCACCATATTACTCTAGTTTTGTCATATCCTAACATTTAACTCGTGCGCCCCTTTTCTCGAATCGTCTTAATGAAATCCCTTAGAAAAAGAAAAATTTTCTATTTCTTTCTTACCCCAGCAGTCCCACACCGAGAAGAATAAGTTGACAAAAAATAATGGAATTTCTTAGATACATGGAGAACGAAGAAGAAAGAAGAATGGAAAAGTAAAAACTAAGAAAAGACGAAGACAAAAAAAAAAAAAAAAATCCCATTTCAATCACTAAAATGGTATGAACATCATCCCATGTAAATTGGTAATCTGTCAATCAAATAAAGTATAAACAATGTTTTTCTCTTTTCTATTTTCTACTCTTCTCAGTGCCCGTAAAAGAAGAAATGAAGAAAAGGAAAAACAGAGCAATGCAAAGAAGAGGAAAATGAGAGAACCGAAAAAAAATTATACATCCATAAAATCTTGTTGGAGAACTTGTTCCAGCCACATCTCAGACGATTCCATTAGATCAGGACTCAATCTGAACATGAGGACACAGAACTCCATCTGATTAAGAGCCCCATCGCCGTCGACATCCCCTTCCTTCAACATGCTCCGTAGCTCGTCGTCTGTGAATCCTTGCAACCCCAAAAGGGCAGAGTTTCTCTTCAAGCTGTCGAAAGTGATGAGTCCCTTATCAGGGTCCATGAGCAACTGAAACCCATTACACAGCTCCCCGATCAATCCCTCCCCACCCAACTTGTCGGCCATTATAGGCAAGAAATCTTCGAAATCGACCGCCTTTCGTTGTTCCATTTGATACTCCTTTCTGGTTATTGCTTGCTTGGAGAAGGGTAAGAAAGAAAGGAAAGAGAATTGAGATTTTGGTACGAGAGGAAAAGGAATGAATGCGAGGGATTTAAATAGAGAAGGAGGTTTCACTTGAAGCTCAAGGGGTTCGTCGTTCGTGGAAGGAGAGTCGATGTTGGTCATGGACGATGGATGGATGCCAGCCAACCAAGCAGTCCAGGTACGATTATTGAGAAAATCGAAGTCGGTCGATTCTGCAGTTGCTTTCCTCCTTCGAAGAAAGTCCTTAGGGGCAGAGTCGTCACCTAAAAAGATAAAAAGGAAGGAATTTTGTTCTATTGTTTCTATTTCTTTTGCTTGTTTAGTGTATAGACACTTTCCCGTTGCGAAAACGTCCTTCATTTTCGGATGAATTTACGGAAACAACACCTTCCGAGTTTCCTGAAGACCAAGGCGAAATAACCAATAACGCTTTTTTGTATTTGACATATTGAAGCTGTCAACACCACATGAATCCAACAGTTCATTCTTCTGTCCAAGAAATTGGATTGAAACTACAGCCCAAGCCCAGGAACAGAGCTGTTTATGGGCCGGGCTGGGCAGGGGTCGGGTCGGGCTTTTACTCTTCATAAATAGGATTTTGTTAGACCCGAGCTTGGCCCGACCAATGGGTATACAATTGGGGCCCAAGTCCGGCCCTAATAAAAAGCTCGAAGCTCGGGTTCGAGCCCGAAGCCTGACCTAACAGAAAGATGGTCGCCGGTGTTGAGTTTGCGTGACTGTTCGTCGGTGTTGAGTTTGCATTGAGGTGTTAGCCTAAATTCATCAGAGAAAATAACAAGAAAAAGAAGGGCTGCAACTCCTAGCCTACGTTCGTTGGAGATTGCCAAAGAAGAAAAACGATTGAGAGGGAACAAGGAACTAAGAATGAGAAGTGAGAACTGCTGGTCCATTTGTTAGAGAAGATAACACTTGAGAAGACATGAATAGAGAGGTCATGATCCAGTGCTACTGACCTTGGTGGAGCCATCTCATCGGGCAACTCCTAGCCTTAAGCATACAAAAGGCTTGTCCTGGCCTGCCTTGGCCTGAACGTTGCACGGATTTCTTCCGTTGCAGATCTACCCCATGACAGTTGGTATCAGAGCATATCAGCACAGATCCTGTTGAAGCGGTCATCACGACAAGCAACACATCGTGGGGTGCGGTCCCTAGGCACTTCCACTCGGGTACAAGCAAGAAAGCATACACATCAGGCCTGACAAGAGGCCATTCATCGTGCCCCCATTCCAATGACCCCAAAACAACGTCCTTGCGGGGGCAGACGCATTGGTCATTGTGCTCATACGGGGGCAAATGCATGGGCCTTTTCATGGAGTACATATTGTGGTGGTTTGAGTGGGGGAGTGCCATGCTTCCTCATAGACATCAGTTGCTATTCATTTTAGTGATTTATGGGCAGTGCGCCTACATCTTGGTTTCATGATGGATGAGCCATTGTTCCGTAGCTTTGTGTAAGGCACTACTAAGGTGGGGACAGTAGTCCAAAATTGGTTGGTTTCGACGGTTAGCCAAGGAATATCATTAAGGTGGTGGTTTTGCATCATGGATCCTCGGTGGAAGCCACAATATCGGAATGATAGGAATGTGGGTACACTGGCCATTGGAGCATGGCGGCTCTACACCGGCAATGCATCGGAGGACGTGCTCAGCTCATCACAAGGCGGAACATTCGCAACATCAACACACATCACAAGGTGAGGGCATGTTTGACAACATCATGGGAAAAAGTTGCCACACTCGCGCAGATTGTAGTCAAATCTCCTTGAGGCATCACACATTGGGGCCCTCTCGGAGTGAAGAGGTAACCCGAACCGGCGAGGTGAAGTGTAGTTTCGAGGGCTAACAGAGCATAAGCCATGACTAGGTTTGAGTAACCTACACACGGCGAGGTGAAGTCCGCATGCCAACATGGTGAAAGGGTACCTAGCACACACCGCCAACAACAGGAGTAAACCTATCACATCGTGTTCGGTAGCACCATCGAAAAGCTACCATGGAGACGCTCGAGCCTTGAGTAAAGATAATACATGGGGCGGACCTCCGCGAAGCACAAACATCCAAATTTCTTCGAGGGCCCTTCTCGCACACTTTCAACGGCATAGCCATTGCATGGTTTGAGTAACCTCAACATAGGGGATGAAGTCTAGGCAGATCGGCATGGTGAAATGGTTCCGTCCCCATAAATGGACACCAAAATAGGCGAGACCCAGGTTGGCCAGGCGAGTGGATGGCGCAAGACACATACGCTGATTCACAAGAAGAGCCATTGTCGAGGACAACAATGGATTGAGTGGGGGAGCCTGTCACGGTCTGACATAGGCTTAGCCTTGCCTACGCTTGGCAGGCTTACGTTAAGGGACACCATCATCATTTTTTCCTGTAAGATTTTTGGGAGAATTGATGTCATCTTTAGGCAGACCTCTAAAAGCTTAACGTACACTTTGAGGAGGGGTGGTCGACCTCCTTGGGTGCCTAACCTTAGCAGTCCTAGACCAACATCCCTTGCGGGGTGTCCCTGGTTAATGGCTAGCATGGCTACTAGGGTTCCTCATGGGTGCACAGATGCTCATGGGGACAGTGCATGGACCGACACTGTGCTACCGACACTCAAGGGAGGCTTGGCATGCGGGCCTAGCCTAAGCATGACCCTTCACCACGGCAGCCCCTTGCCCAAGTTGAAAGAGTTATCCCGTTGCCCATAGCGCATGGGAGTGTTCCGGCCCAGTGGTTGCCTGTCATCATTGGCACACAGGTGCCTACATTATCGGCATAAAGGAGCCTTTCACATCGGCGCCAAGTCGCCTCATGGCCTTCCCCCTTTAGCACATAAGTAGTGCCTCCCATGGACCGGCCAGATCCAGTAGAGCGCCCTGACCATGCGACTTGAGGTCATGATCCAATGCTATTGACCTTGATGGAGCCATCTCATTGGGCAACTCCTAGCCCTAAGCATACAAAAGGCTTGTCTTAGCCTGCTTGGCGTGGACGCCACACGGGTTTCTTCCGCTGTAGATCTACCCCCGTGACAGGAGAGTGTGAGGTTGTGAATGTGAAAACTGAGAAGAGAGAACTGAGGTTCAACGATTAAGACTAAGAGAAAGAGATGACCGAGAAGAGAGGGGTTAGGATATTTAGGGCTAGGTTTTTGGTTTAACCTATAGGTTGGGCTAGGTCGGATTTTTTTGACAAATCCCGAGCCCGACTCGCAACATAGTCAGGCTCAGGCTTTTAGGCCCGAGGTCAAGCCCATAGGCTCAAATATGTGTTCAAGCCCATTCGGGGGCTAGGCCAACCCATCGGGCTACCTAACCCATGAACAGGTCTACCCAAAAAGGATAAAATGGTAAATTTGAAAAAACAAGACTTTGTCAGAGTGAAGACGAGGGAAATGCAATGGACAGGTGGAGGTGGGGAGGGGGCTGGTACCTGGTATTGGTAATTAAAGTCTTTATCAGAATCCAGAAGGGGTCGTATCATCGTATAGAGAGGCAAAAGAGGGATGCGTGTTAATGATGAATGGGTTTGATCTTTGTACATTGAAGTCCAACAAAACAACGCCCAGGCCAAGTATGAACTATGAACCACAACCACCGTCCACCGCTACCGCCTACCGCTAATAGTTGCGTACAACAGTATATAACTTATTATTATGTTGGTGGTGTTTCTGAATTCCAAACATTGAATTTGTTTGTGGGGCTTGGCTATGCCCACTTGCCCAGTCTTAATTCTTAAAGGAAGGCGGAGAAGTCACGAGTGGATCCCCGGCTTTATCCACATCTCTACCTGCTTCCAACAATCTATTTTTGTTTTTTGTTTATCAATGAAATTTCTTGTTTGTTGATATTGGGTGTGTGCGTGCGTCGTGTAGCATGTGACAAAAGGTGGTCAAAACCAGATCGGAAAACCGGGAATCGGTTACTTGATTGGTTTTGTTTTGCCTTATAACCGTCTTTTGGTAAAAAATTGTTGACTTGATCAATAAACTGTTGATCGAGTGATCAAATTGTTTAAACCGTTTGAATTGTCTAATGGTTTTTAGCCATTTTATATTTTTTTATTAATTTATTAATTTTTTTGTTAAAACAGACCATCTATTTGGTTCAAACAATCAAACCATCTGACCCAAAAATCAGACCCCTGAACGATTCATTGTGCGAATCGATTTTAAAAACCTTCATTATTTTATTACTTTTGTAGTCGTGGAAGTTGCTTTGATATTCTCATCGTCTTTCTTGGGTCTTGGGTTACGGGTTACCATGGGCCGGGCTTGCCTGGGCCGGTGGGCCCAGATTGGGTCAGCCTGGACTTTGGGCCTATATTGCTTAGTATATTATATTATTTTACGTACTTGATAATTTAATATAATATAAATTATATACATATTATTTTTATCACAAGCTGGGTGGGAATTGATCTCCCCCAAATGGGTTTGTACTTAAATTTTTTTTTTTTTGTTTAGTTTGAATTTGAACTTGATTATGCTGGTGTTGGAAGATCTGGGTAGTTGTTTAATCGTGAATCACACAACCTGGCATTGCAAAGGCTATCACTGGGTGCATCCATGGTCAGCTTCATGGCTCGACCTGGTCCAATACGATAGCTTAATTAGTTTAACATTCTTAGAGTCAATAACAGAGAGTTTAATTAGTTTAACATTCTCTGTTCTTTGGATCGTTGGACCTAAAGAATTTATTATTATTATTTTTTATCCTGCTAAATACACTTATCCGGATAAATACACTTGGATAACATTTTTTGAATCGTTGATGAGATTTAATAATAATAATAATAATAATAATAATAATAATATAATTATTATTATTATTATTATTATTATTATTATTATTATTATTATTATTATCTCGCTAATATACCATTTTTGTGTCTCCACGTGACATGGAGGAGGTGTCGGACTCTTCGTTTGCACAGAGCAAGACAATCAAGGGTCTTCCAGGTTCAGTATTGGAAGCAGTTTGAGCCCTCCGCTCGTGAGAATGCCGTGACGGAACGCCGATGAGGCTTGGGCTGTGCACATGAGAAAAACCCGGCGAGGCTTGGGCGGAACGCCGTGACGGCGTCGGGTGGAGATGAGCCCTCTGCTCGTGACAATGCCGTGACGGAACACCGACAAGGCTTGGGCTGTGCACATGAGAAAAACCCGGTGAGGCTTGGGCAGAACGTCATGACGGCATCGGGTGGGGATGAGCCCTCCGCTCCTGTCCCATTTTGTACACCGAGATGGGCGGACAAGAGAAGAAAGAGGAATGAAAGGACAATGGATTCATAAGGAATGGCCGGAATCTTATGTCACAGAACCTCCGGAGGTTCTATAAGTCCTTGGAGATGGACACTTGGACACGGCCGCCGATTTAATTTCTGGGACACGAAGAGCATTTCCTGTTATTATTTGCCGGAATCTTATGATTCATTCGGATGAATACAAAGGCAGAGGAAGAAGACGAACACCACTGCCTTTTTTGATATTTTTATAAAAAAGATATTTCATTTTAGTTAATATATAAAAATATTATTTTTTATTGATATTAAAAACAAAAAGTTGCCTTTATCTGCTATTCTTCCAAAAACTAAAAGTTAATAATTTTCTAAGTAATCAGATACTTTTTTACAAAAAATAAAAAAAAAATACAGTTATTTGGAAAAACAGATTTTGGACGAAGGACCCATTTAATATAATGAGGGTTTCTTTTTAAATTATTAATGGTGCTCAACCTGCCAAGTGGCACCATGACCCGGCCCGTCATACCTCACAAGGAATGAAGGATATTCGGATGAACTCCCCGCAGAGCACGCCTCACGGCAAATCCTCATTATGCATTGTTAACCTCTCCCGAGACATGGAGGGGCCCGGATGTAGTAGGCACGTTAGGTAAATACAATCAGTGAACATGTAATAATTGTGTGACACATATTTCAATTGTAAGGATAATTGGATCTCACCCAATAAGAACCGATTATATTTAACAAATTAAAATGATTAAAAAACAAAATAACTGAAAAATTAAATAGGTAGTATTGTTCTTTGCCACCGTTCATCAACCTCATTTAAATGAACAAATACTAGTAAGTTAGCAATAGCTTAGAAAGATAAAGAAACAAAATAGCAAATGAATCAATATCTCGAAAAGATTAAAAAAAGATAAATTACATATTTGAATGAACAATTCAGTGTGCAGAGTTTTGGAGAATTAACAAAATAAATCATAAAGATGGATCAGAGAAAACGATCAAGAACTAAAATAGGTTAGAGACAGTAAAGCAGAGATTGGTCCATAACTTGCATCTAGTTAGCTGCCATTCTCGATGACATGGGCCGTTTGGGCATCACCTGCGCTGTGCTGGACATACGCCTACTTTGCCTGCATTTCCGGTCTCCAATACCTCTCCGTCTCTCTCACTCTCTGACTCTGATATCTTTGTTTGCTCACTCACCAGATGAAGAATAATTCAAATGCCGCCCATCGCTTATCGCTTCAGTTTGGTTCAATTCTGCCGGTTTCATTGACAGTCCTCATGTTATGTTTGGTTTGAAGGAAAAGATAAGAAAAAGAAGGAAAATATAAAGAAATCTATATAAAATTTATAAAAGTTTTCTTACATTTCTCTATCTTTTCCTATTTTTTTCCTTCAAACTAAACACAGCCTTAATGAAGTTGGGCCTAATTAACATTAACTAAGGAACTCCAAAATCAAAATATAATTTGTTTAGAAGCAAGAATACATTGAAACAGTTGTATGTAGGCATGCCATGAATCGTAATGTATCAGTTGATCCTTATAATTTAACCTTGAATTTTGGGCCCGGTTGCGGTTTGGTGATAAAGTGCACAACGTACGGCTATTGACCCATTTGTATGCATGCATCTCCCTCGTGCTCGTGCGAAGCTCAAATTGACAAATATTTAACTGTGCATGCATATAATCGTACCTCCACCCTGTCACAATTACTTGAATCATCCTTCGATTATTGAGGCTTGCGGACAAACAACAGTTTACACAAACGAATTTAATTAGGCTCCGTTTTGTTTGTGGGATAAGAAATATTATGAAATATGCCTCCTCTTTCATGTTTTGTTTGTGGGATGATATGAGATGGGATAGGAAAAAGGTGGGGTTATACGTTTTAAATTTTAGGATTAGGGGCGTTTAGGTTTTGGTTAATTGAATTAAGGGCTAATTTTTTAAATCGAATTGGCGTTATCGGTTTTTGGAAAATTAGAAACCAAAATTGAACGATGCCTATTGGTTAATCGGTTGATCGGTTTGGTTAATCGTTGTTTCGGTTCATTGGTTTTTTATTATTTATAATATTTATTGTAGAAAAATATATAAATATATAATAAAATACTAAAAATATAATATAATACTATATTTTAAATAATAAATAATATATTATATATTTATATATAATGCATATTTATTAATTTATAAATATATGTATACTAGTCTGTTCGGTTAACCATCGGTTTTCTATTTTGGTTAACCGAAACTGAACCGGTTTTTTTTAATATACTGAATTGAAACCGAACCAACCGGTTTGGTTAACTGAATTTTCGGTTCAGTTTTGGTCAGTCTAGTTTTTTGGTTTTTTTGCTCACCCCTACTTGGAATGTGGAGTCTCACCATTTTGGTGGGAAACAAGTGGGAATGCTGGGTAAAACTTATTTAACAAAAACATGCTTTCCTTGTAGTATTTCTAAGAGTTAATACGAGAGCCACAACTCACTAATAAATTATTAATTATTTAATAACATATTAATAAAATGATTTAATTAAAACAAATAATAAATAAATTTAAATAAGTAATTAACAAAAATATTAATCAAGAAATAATTTAATGATCAATTATTTTTTAAGAATAATATATTTTATTATTAATGATAATATATAAACTAATAAAAATTAAAATTTTAATTAATGTTAATAATTAATTAACTAATTAATATCAAATTAATAAATATAATAAAATATTAGATCATAAAAATACTCTTAATTAATTAAGAAGTAACAATAAATACTTAATAATTAAATAATTATATTGTAATTAATAATTTAATTAAAATAAATTAAAAAAATAATTTATCAATAAAATATAGTTTAATAAAATTATTAATTAAGTCATGGGTATTAATAAAATATAATGTGAATAATAACTTATAAGCTAATAAAATGTAAAATAATAATTAATTAAGATAAATAATTAACTAATGATAGATTTTAAATAATGGGAAAAATTTGTGAACAATACCCTGAACTTTGGGGGTTGTGTAAAGTCAGCTCCCGAACTTTAAAACGTGTCTTTGTAGTTTCTTAAACTTTCAAATTGTGTCTAATAGGTCCCTATCATTAGTTGACCATTAATCAACACCATCACATGACATCAGATGGGCATTAAATAATTTCATAATGGCAAAATTACACTTTATGATATTTTTTTGACCATTTTACCGAGTTCGGCTTCAGTCAGGGCAAAGCCCATTCGGGCAACTTTTACTGCCTTGCATTGAGAATATCTTTGTACTTGTTTGCTTTATTTCATGGGGAGATATTCCCAATGCAATGTTGCAAAAGGCTGTTAGAATGGTGTGGGCACAGATTTGCCTTGATAGAAGCCAATCTCCATTTTACCCATTTCGTCTAAGCAACCATAGTAGGAAGTTCTTGAGAAAGAAGATCCTTTCCCCATGTGTAATGGCAATACCATCAAAGGTGAACTTCAAAATCAAATCTTGAAAATCTATTACAAAAACTTCTCTAGCCACATTAGCTAACAAAGGTAAAAGCTTTTCGTCAATTAGCTTATGGACCATGGCTGACGAAGCTCACTTTTACGACGGGTAGAGAAGTGTGGCTGCAATTCACAACCGGTAGAGTGGGTAGGAAAAGTGAGTAGGAAATCTGGGCTCGACAAAGCTCCGAAACTCGATCAATCTGAAAGCTGAGCGTGAATCCTTCCTCTACGTTTCCCATGACTCGAAATTTGTGTTAAATATACCTTGGCCGAGAATGTCGAATATCTGCCTGAAATCCTATCCTTTTGGGTAGTTGGCAATGTTTACTTTGAGCATGTACTCGAAGTTTTGTGGCCGATAGAGATGAAAAATTCAGCGAACCAGTTAGGGAGATGAAAACTTCAGTGAACCAGTCAGGGATCCTCTGCATGTTTTGGGTGACCGTCGGGAGGGAGCCTAGTAAAGGCCATTCTGGTATGACTTGGTTCTTCAATTTCTGCTTGAAGAACAAGTGCCATCTCAGGAAGAACACAAACAAAACGACTAACAAGAACTGGTACCCGGATATGGATGTAGCAAATTCGTTAAACACCACTTTTTAGTATAGTTCTTTTGCAATCATTAATCTAGCCAATAATCTATAGGTAGAGACGATTACACCCTCCATGGATCGATGTGGCCCCACCTTAAATTATTTTGGATGAATTAGTTTTACATAGGCTTTTGATGTGTATCCACTGCACTACTCTAGATTTAATGTAGTAGTAATTAAAGAAATTAATGGCTCAATTTTATATAGGCTTTTTAGAAAAAAATGTAGTATTAATTAAAGGAGATGAAAGAGTCTGGATCTATGCACTATCTTTTTTTTTTATTATAATAAACGTTAGGGGCTACACAAGATGGGGGGGGTAGCACGTCCCCACAAATCACTACTACAAATAAATGCAAAAGGCCAAGGTAGCTTACAAAGGTTTAGAGAAACACAACTATCACTCGGCACCTGGGCTTCATGAGCATGGTGGGCCAGCCAAATCCATGGCTTGATTTGTTTTGTGAAATACATGCTTGTAGATGATCCCCTTCCCGCACCTCTCCTTGAGCTCCCATTAGTCTTGGATGATGCTCCTCAAGTTCCACGTGCACAGACTTGACTTGTTAAAACAAGATGTCACTATCTTTGAGTCACCCTCAATTATGAGAGGAAAATTTTTGAAATTCAAGGCCAAATTATGGGCTTCCCAAGCAGCCCAAGCTTCCACCCTATTAATGGAGGTAAACCCGAACTTATAAGCTTTAATATCCAAAACTGCACCCAAGTGATTCCTAGCAAGACCCGTAATGGTGCACATACCATCCTTCATATGAGAAGCATCAAAGTTAATTCTAATCACACCCAAATCAAGGGGATTCCACCTTATATAGCTACAATCTTTGGTTAAACTTTCACCCTTAGACTTATTTGTACATTCTTGAAATTCCATTAGCGAGCCAAGAACATTATCAATGACCTTATATTGAAGAATTGAAAGATTCTTAAAAACCTTCAAATTTCTACTCTTCCAAAGATACCATAACAGGAATACACATTTTTCCTTTTTCCATTCCTCCTCGAGCAACAAACTCTTTGAAAGGTCCAACCTCCAATCTTTTATGGACCTGTCTTGATCTTCAAGCCCTTGAATAGTTAGGAGAATAATCCCCCAACAATTCCTTACAACAGAACATTTTCTAAAAATATGATCCACATCCTCATCTTCTCCACAAATATCACATCCACCATCGATATTGAACCCCTTACGTCTAAGAAGAGACTTAAAGGGAAGTCGATTGCTCAGCTATGAGCATAAACACTTGAAGTTTTGGCAGGCACTTTAACTTCAAAATGTTCTTACTCCAATTAAAACTATTTATTGGATTTGAAACAATACCACATTTCAATCTATAGGTAGAATTTGAAGAAAATTTTCCATTAGCATTAAAAACCACCACACCAACTCATCCTCTTTTGACTCTGATGGGATGAAAATAGTTTTGATCTTCAGCCAAATATCATATGGAATAATACTACATATTTTCTCTCTATTCCAGACTTTCCTATCTTGATCAATCACATCACTAACTAAGAGTCCCTCATTAACAATGTTTCGTTGAAGAACCAAATCAGCAATAGCTTTATCTCCAATCCATCTATCTCTCCAAAAATTCACTGCTTTACCATTACCTATTTCCTAGCCCATACCCTTCATAAGACGCTCTTTAGCCCAGAGGATCCCTCTCCAAGCCCACGAGATACCTTTCTTGATTTTAACACCCAAAAAATTGCTTGATTTTAATACTTAAAATTTATAAATTTTCAAATTATATGTATATTCTATTTTCTATAAATTATTAAATAATACTTTAATTTTCATTAAATAATAATGTCTTTACTATTTAAAAAATAAAAGTATTATTTACAAAATATTTGAGAATATAACATATATTGAATTGGTCAATTTCACTAATCCAATTTATATAAAAATAAAATAATTTTGTATTTTAGAAATTTTATAAAATAAAAATATTAATAATGGAATAATTATTTTAGTAATTAAAATTTATGAATTTTATATGATATATATCTTCAAAATTTTAATAGATTTGATATATTTTAAGTTAAGATTATATATTTTTTTTATAAATTATTAATTAATACTTTATTTTACATTTTATAATAACATATTTATTTTTTAAAAATGAAAATACCTTATTAAATTTTTGTAATAATATATTTATTTGTGAATTGATTTTTTTTGTTAATGTTAAAAAATAAAAATAGTAAAATAGAAATATTGATATAGTAATTCAAATAGAATAGTTGCATATGTTTTTTGCCTTGGAATTTAATAAAAAATAAAATAATAATGGCTTTGTGCATGTATTAATTAATAAAGAATTTATATAATAAGTCTTAGATTCTTGACCGATGCACTATCACTAAAATTGCATAATATCTATGCATCTCGCTATATCGGTTGCAATATATTTCTTCATATATACCATTAAAATATAAAGCTCCTATGTATTTATATATTATTTATAATTATTTTGACATTAAACTTAATATTTTTAATATATTTATGGAATTTCTGTGCATTTCCCAAGCGTATCCAAACGTTTCTATATTTTTCGTCCGTATGCATGCATTTCCTAAGTGCATCGGTATCCGTATCCGTATCCAAGTTGTCTGAGATGATACCTGATACCGATATTTTGATCATTGAAAAGCACACACTAGGCTTATGGATTCTACTGAGATTCCTAACTTGTCTCTACAGAGATTGTCTCCCTACCCCTCTCACATTCTAACTAATTACCCTCATTGACAAAAGTATTGATATTCAGACCTATACTGCCCATTTCTAGAAGGGTGATTTCCCTGTCAACATCAATATCTTGTCGTATCCTTACTTTCATGGCTAAGCGAATCAAATCCAAAGTTCATGGAGTTGATTTCGGTATTACCACATTACTGGTCATTCCATTTAGTCTCCATACCCTACCCTCTATCCTCCTCTTTTTCTTCGGAATCATCATTGTTGTACTTGCCCTTGAGATGTTTTTGGAAAATCTTTTGAGAGGTGCTAAAATTAATCTTGCTCTCTTCCCTTAGTTTCTTAGGAACCCATTGTTTATTAGGGGGGTTAGGTTCAGTTGGTTCAATAGTGGCATGGATTGCATTGATGAATCGGGTTCTACGTAGCTTAAATCTGCTAGAGATCAGGTCTCTTGATCTCCTAGCTGTCTAGGAGTTGCTCTTGTTCAACCCATACCTATCTTTTATTCTATTTGATTGCTTGACATTCTGGGAATGAACCCCATTGCTGGTAGCTTTGTGACCATTTTGAAACCTTCTTTATTTAACAACAGTCCACTCATCTTTTCTTTCATTCTAGTAGCTCTTTGTGCAATTCTCCTAGAAGACCTTCACTTTATTTCCATCGCCATCATTAGCCTCATTAGAGGTTAATGGTATTTCAAGAATAAATGGCTTAGATAAATTAACTTTTATACAAACTTGAGGATAAACAGTGCGGGATAATTTGTTTGAGGACCTTACTGACATCTCTAAGAATGATCTCCAGGTCGTCTCTTGACCAGAACTCAATTGGTAATCCTAGCAAGTGGACCCAAACATCCACCTCTTCGAGCTTAGCTCTGATGGGGTTGAAGCTCGACTTCCAAGGGACAAGCACTAGATACTTCCCGTTCACCATCCAAGGACCCTCCTTGATAACTCTAGAATAATCACTAGCTGAAGTGAAAGTGATTAAGAAGAAATCATTGGCTATCAACTGGATATCTACTTTGCTTTGAATGTTCCACTCTTTGGTTTTGTCGATAACTGCTCTAAGAGGCTCCGGGTCCCCTAAAATTTTTGCATACATGCATAGCGACCATTTTTCCTCATAACAGCTCTTCCTCTTCAACTCGTTGATATTAATGGCACGAGCCACCATTGAACTCCTACCCAGGGTAGAAGCCGCCCTCTCCTTTTCAAAGCAAAGGGACCTTCTTGCCTTACTGGACTCACCTATCTCGAATCTCCTGGAGGCTCTCCCATCCATCCTGCTCGAAAAGTTTTGGTTAAGATGATCAACTGGTTGTTTGTTACCACTGTCTCGACCTCCTCTCCATTGGCCCTTTAAATAGTAGTTCAACCCTTGGGTTCGGAGAACTTCATCAGACTAATAGGCCAGTGCCCATGCTGCATTATCTTTTTCTTGCACATGTTATACAAGCAATCAATTTGTGGTGTATATGGCTAACCCCTGTTGTTAGCACCCAATTTTTGCTCAATCCTTTCATCTTACCTTTTTGTACCCCCCTTTTAGACTCCAAAAACTTAGAAACACAACCAGGTTGACTTGACACTCTTTAAAACCCGGAATACCCCCTTTTTCATGCAATCCACAAGATAAATAAGAACCTTGATTAGACATCATCCCTAGACTTGGAAAACTACAACTTAGTTACACATCACTTTTCATGACTAAACTGTAAAGATTCACTGTTCATCACGCCAATTTCCTTTCTAACGGCCCCGATCCATGCGATATTCAAACTCCAACTCCCCAAAATCAAATCCAACATATCCATCACCTCAAGATCATTAGGAAACAATCAACTAGTGAATCCCAACATAGATTTATGATAACCAATTGCAAAAACATCAAGTTCCTATTCTGATGACCCTGAATGACTACCAAGATAGACCATATCTTTCTCAGATTAGAACAATCCACTTGATCCTTCACCCTAATCCATGCTTACCTACCAAATTGTAGCTTAAAATTCCCTCGTTTGACCCCCCATCAAGCCTAGATCATATTTTTAGTAAATCTCATTAACTAGAGCTTACCATCCATCATCCCAACTTTGTATGACCAATCAGACCTCACCATTGTGTTTAGTAGCCCAGAAAACTCCACCATGTTAAATTTTACGACCAAGTACCTCCATTTGTCCATTAAAAAAGTAAGATTCCATTTCAGTCTCTATCGTTGATTAGAAAACCATAAGCTGAACTAAAAAAATCAATCTACACATCTGATCAAAGATCTATAACTTCCATTAGATTCAGGACGTTCAAAAGTGTCAACCCACCAAATTTCATCCCAAAATTCCCTCGTTTACCCCTTCATCAAACAAAGATTCTATTTCAATAAGTCTTGTTAATCTGAGCTTATCAGCCATAGATCTCAATCATCGTGACCCTATTTAACCAATCAGAAATCACCATTGTGTTCAAAGACCCAAAAAACCCAAGAACATCAAATTTCACATCTTAATTCGTCCGTTTGACCGCTAAACTAGAAAGAGACCATTTCGATGCACCAGATTAAATTACCACGTCATCATGTCCTAACTTGAAGCCTCAAAAGTGTGATGGCTGATGTCTAACCCATTCTTGACCTATTAGAACACTTGGACCAATGAAATAGAGCCTAATAGGCTTAAAAAGCTTAAAATACCAAATAGATCCCCATTTATAGTTAAGAAAATACAAAACCACATTCAAAAGTTCATCAAATTTACATTTTCTTCCATTGATATTCCCAAATGCGAAACTGCCATGACAGGCACGCTCTAAGCTCCCATTGGGCATACAAAACACATGAAAACCACCCTAAAATCGAAGAAAATGTTTCACCAAACAAGAAAGCTTGACTAGACATCTATTTATTTGAAGAATCTTTGTCTATTTGTGTGAAAAACTTCTATTAAATCTCAGGCATTGTAGCTGAACGAATGTATACCTGATTACCCTCATTTTCTCTATAAATACTAATATAATTTGAGCTCTAAAGGGGGATTGAAGAGAAAAAACCTAAGGGAGGCCCTTAAAGAGAGAAATAGAGCTTTCTCCCAACCCATATACTGCTTCCTATCCACCCAAAATTCAAAGATACTATGAACATTAGATTCTGGACTTGCCTCCTCCATTTTCAAGTGAAAGTTGTTGCAACCAGAAACATTCCCTAGCTCAATAACCCATGTGAACTTAATTCTATCTCATCCTAGCTACTAGAAAACGTTTGACAAAGCACATACAAAAGGTAAGTCTTTTTTAGTTTTTCTAGGTTGCTTGAGGCTCTGAAATGTTGGAGAATCATCGTTTTCCATTTCTTCTTGTCTGGGAATAGAGGCAGAGAGGCGAGGGTCTTAGGGAAATTGGTACCTAAGACCTGATAACATCACCTCAAAATTGGTCTTAGGAAAAGTTGAAATCATGTTCCTCCAAATTTAAGAAATTCTTGCAACCATTGCTGTTGTTCACCAAAAGAAGTTGAGTTTGAATAACTCTCATATTGGGCTGCTAGAGCACCTTGGAGAGAGGGGTGCCTAATACCTTTTCTCCCCCAATTCTTGGGACTTGAAATCTCTTGATCATGTGTCTTTTCCATGGAGTACGGAGTCACTATCAAAGACTTACATCAAATTTTTAAATCTAAAAACAATGTCCCATTTTCTCTAAAAAATGGGTGGCGATTCCATCTCTTTGAGCCAGCCATAAACTTCGCTGAACTCACACCTGTGTATAAGTATTAATCTTTATACATGTACCCAGGAATAAGAATCAACTAATTAACTCATCTCTAGGGCCTTTTATGTATACTTTTGCATATCAGGCAAGTAATGTCATACTTTTGTTTCATTTCTTTTATAAAAAAATAAAAATTTGGTGGTGCACACAAGTTCTAAAAACTACCGCAATAATGATGGAAGTTTCGAACGGGGTGGAAGATTATCATTATTTCCATTCACACCAAGACCGTAGATAGATAGGGCTGGCCGCAATACATATTCCTGCTGCCTTTAATTTGTGTTCTGTGTATCTTCAGTTTGTAACCTAATCTTTCATTATTTATTTGTTTATTTTGTTTAAATTGCTATTCAAATTTTCTTTTGATTGCCTAAGTGTTTGCAGATAGGTGTGCAAACCTCATCAATTTCGTGGGTTTACTGGTTTTGTTTAGAATGGGAGGTCCCCTACTATCTCTTCTCTTCTTATAGATTACGAAGTTCAATAATATTTATATTCTTTTTCTTTTATAATCACTTTGTTTTATTTAATAGGACATATAATAACAATAAAGGATTAAATAGACAGTACTTTGTTGCAAATAGTAGGGATACAGTTGAGTTAGTCAGATGGTTTAAGTATCTTACCCTTTAATTAAACATATTTAACTAATCAATTACAAGGGCAAGACTTGAGATACAACAGATCGAATAGCACATGCAAGTTTGGAGCCTGCAGAAAACCCTATCGAGCTTCAAGGACAGTAATGGTCTCCTCGTCTACTGAGTATAATCCTGTTCCGGCAGTAGATGAATCTGGAGTACTGGGAGCTTCTTTCATTATAAAAGCAGGTTGTTTGGGAGGATGCAGAGCTGTTTCACTGCCTAACATCACAACAACATCGGACATGGTAGGCCTATCTGATGCACTTTCTTGTACACATAAGAGACCCACATGGACGCCTCTCAAAACTTGATGACTAGGATATGAATCACCCATAGCTGAGTCAACTACGTCCAGTACTCTACCTGCTTTCCATAGTTCCCACACCTGAAAATGTTCCACAGTGCATTATTTATTGACAGTGTTAAATAAAGCCTTTTTGTGCCAAGATATGGAAATTTATATTTGTTTCACTTACATGTCCAATCAAATTCAAATATGGGTCCTTACTGTTACAACCGTTGTTCCTCTTCCCACTGATGATCTCTAATACTAACACCCCAAAACTAAATACATCAGATTTTACGGAGAATAATCCATTCATTGCATACTCTGGTGACATGTAACCACTGCATCCCATTTCACGAAAAATGATAAATTAATTAGAAACAAGAAAATTAAAGGAACTAGCTTGCTTCAAACTTCAAAGTTAAAGCAGTGAATAGTATTGTCACCAGTTAATGAATTCAATGAAAAAGTCTTCTATGCCAAAAGAAAAATCCAGTACACACTTAATTGTACACGTTGATCCATTTCTTGACATGTAGAATGGATGATGGATCCTACTTACCATGTAAATTAAAGACAAAGTAAGCAAAGTAGATAAATTGTGGAACCCATTGAGATGATAACTTGGGTTAGGTAAGTAGAGAGTAACTTACTATGTCCCAACCACTCTGTTTGTATTTCCTTGAATTTGGTTCCCTCCAAATATTCTGGCCATGCCAAAATCTGAAATTTTTGGGTTCATATCTGCATCTAGTAGAACATTGCTGGCTTTTAGATCCCTATGAATAATTCTCATTATGGAATCTTGATGAAGATAAAGGATTCCTCGAGCAATCCCAACTATGATTTCAAAGCGTTTTTTCCAATCAAGGAATGCATTCTTGTTTTGTTCTGTCCAAGTTTGTATCAGATTGTAAGCACATAGCTTAAGCAAGGCAAAATAATTAATGCATGGTTGAAGTGGAGGCGTACCAAAAAGAAAAGAGTCTAAGCTTTTATTGGGCATGTATTCATACATTAACATCTTCTCTTCTTCCTGAATGCAGCATCCCAAAAGCCTAACTAGATTTCTATGCTGAAGTTTGGCAATCAGCATAACTTCATTTTTAAATTCTTCTATCCCTTGACTTGAATTTTTTGACAGCCTTTTCACTGCTATGTCCTTTCCGTTGAATAGACGACCCTGGAAGTGCATACATAATTGCACCGTTGAATCATCCAATCAGTTATCGTCAGTTAATAAGCGTTTTCCTACGATTGAAACTAGCTACTGCATGAGTCCAGCTACTAGGATAAGCCCTTGTAGTCGACTTTGTTCAATCATGTGAGATGCATATATATATATAGACATAGGTGTCGATTGGACTGGATTTGGTCCAATCCGATCCGATCCAGTCCAATGTGAGTCCATTACAAATGAACCAGGTCCAATTCAATCTAATGAATAATTTGGATCAGTCCAATTTAATGTTTAGACCGTCCAATTTATTCAAATTCATTTTAATTTAGATTGGTTTTAACCCAAACCGGGTCCATTAACACATATATTCTTATCTTATATCAATGGACTGGATATTAGCTTAATCCAATATAAATTTGTTACCGATGGACCACGTCCAATCTAATCTAATAAATATTTTGAACTGGATTGATCCAATCCATCTAAATTGATTTTGGACTGGACGGGGTCTGATCCAAAATCGGTCCATTGATACCCTCATATAATATACACAAACAAAATGTACTGATATATAATTAAAAGCAGCACTATACTTCGATTAATGAAGAGAAAAATTACCTTATAAACTGGCCCAAAACCCCCTTGTCCAAGCTTGTTACTGGAGGAGAAATTGTCTGTAGCGGCCACTATCACACTTAAATCAAAGAATGGCAAATCTGATTTTATTCTCGTTCCCTCAAGCTCTTGAGAATTAGAAGAACCTTCAAGTCCCGGTGAATTAGTATTGAAATTCAAAATCAGCTCGGGATATCCTCGCTTCATAATTGTATCTGTACAGTATTGTGGCATAATAGTAATCTTAGGCCATGTTTGGTTCAATTTTCATTCTTTCTTATTCTTACCCAAAATGAAATTTTAAAATAGACAAGAATGGTAAAAATAGGTGGAATGAGCAAATATTGCTATGAACCAAATGCTTTTTTTCCTAAAAATGATTTCTTTTTAGACTAACAAGTGTCCTATATTGCTCATTTTCTCATTCTTTTCAGAATGAGAAAATATTGCTATGAACCAAACACTTTTTTTCCTAAAAATGAATTCTTTTCAGATTGACAAGTGTCCTATGTTGCTCATTTTCATTCTTTAAAAAAAAAAAAAAACTATGTTGGTATTCATAAACTGCCAACCTAGGTATCCAAAATTGTTGGCATAGATGTTTACCGGTGGATGGCCGGCAGTTAGGGCTATCAATTGGGGTAGATTTGGTCCAATTTGGTCCAATCCAATATTGATCCATTCACAAATGGACTGGACCAATTCCATACAAACCAAGTCCAATCCTGTCCAAATAAAATGCGAATGGAATGCATTGGGTCCAATCCAATCCAAATTGAATCAAACACCAAAATAACATGAGAAATCTAAAAAAATATATAAAAAACTACAACACCTGCTGCAATCCAATCCAGTCCAATTAAAATCCAAACTAATTGGATTGGGTCCAATCCAATCCAAAGTGAATGAATAAAAGTACTTTTGTAAAAGTGATTTCATAAAAGTGCTTTGATAAGGGTACTTTTATAAAATTGCTCTTATAAAAGTACTTTTGAAAAAATGCTTTTATAAAAGTACTTTTATAGAAATACTTCCATAAAAGTGATTTTACAAAAGTAGTTCCATAAAAGTTCTTTCATAAAAGTACTTTCGTAAAAGTGATTTCATAAAAAAATACTTTTGTAAAAGTGCTTTTGTAAAAGTACTTTTCATAAAATTATTTTTATAAAAGTACTTTTGTGCAAAAGTACTTTACTTTTGCAAAAGTACTTTTCATAAAATTACTTTTATAAAAGTGATTTTGTAAAAGTGTTTTTGCAAAAGTGTTTTCATAAAAGTGTTTTTATGTCGGGCTTTAGTTTTAATTGGTTTTAATTTGGATAAGGGTTTGGCATCATGATCGGATTACTAGGAATTTGGTTTAGGTCCGATTAAGACTGGTAAGAACATGGACCAATTTATTTTGTATTGGCCAAATCCAATAATTATAACAGACTGTCCAAATCTGATTTGATAAGGTTTGGATCGGATTGGATCCAATCCAAAGCTGGTCCATTAACACCCCTACCGGAAGTCAATGTTTTGTAGACAAAGTTTCCTCAAAGATTGAAAATGAGCAAGATGGGGCATGATTATTTTTCATGTTGTACCCTACCTCAATTTTTGTGCTATGAGCTGATTTTTTATTCTAAAATGAATGTGGCCCATGATAAGAATTTTGTAACCAATCTAGTCACGGCTGGAAATGTAGTGAACATGAAAATTGGGGTCCTCACAGATTTTTCAAAAATTAGTGATTTTTAAAAAATCAGTAAATATTGTTATTTGGTATCATTTCTTCCACATAAACCGATGTCTGAAAAAATCAGCTTTGAGTCAATTTGGTACTAACTCTCAAGGGTTGATTAATTTTGCATTAGAGTAATTATTCAATGCCATGTTGGATGCCATATTATCCTCAAAAAACCAGAATCAACTGAAAATCAGGAAATTGTAGATTTTTTGAAAATCACCAAAATTGGCCAACCAAACAGAAATTTCAGCGCCCATTCCTATAGCAGTGATGTGGCTCCGACATGATAGTGATTTTCAAGTTATTAGCATTGATGCCAAACATATCCGTAAGTCCCATGTCATGGAGTAACCATCGTAACCATAACAGCTCAGAGGTAGTGTTAGCAAGAGCTCTATATTCAGCTTTAGTACTGGAACGAGAGACGCGTTTGCTTCTTACTACGCCAAGATATAAGAGAATCTCCAAGAAAGAAGTAATAACCAGTAGTGGAGCGTCTATCAGTAGGATCACCGGCCCAATCAACATCAGAATATGCGATCAACTGAAGAGAGGAAGAACTGGAGTAGTGAAGTCCATGAAACAAAGTGCCCTTTACATAATGGATGATACGAAGCATAGCAGCATAATGAGTAGTGTGAGGGGCAGACATGAACTGAATCACAATATGAACAGCATACGCAATATCAGAACGAGTAACAGTAAGGTATACAAGATTGCCAACTAGTTGCCGATATAAGGTGCAGTCACTAAGAGGAGTACTGCCAGTGGCTGTTAAATGGGCATTAGGCTCAATCGAAGTGTTAACAGTCTTAGTATCAGTGAGTCCTGCACGAGAAATAAGATCAGTAGCATACTTGGCCTGAGATAGATAATATCCCGATTGGTCGGAGGAGACCTTAACGCCTAGGAAATAATTTAGTTGACCAAGATCTTTCATTTCAAACTGTTTGCTAAGAAAAGTCTTAAGAGCGGAAATGCCTTGCAAATCATCGCCAGTAATGATCATGTCATCCACATAAAGGAGGAGGACACAACCCTGAGAGGTCTTACGGATGAACAAGGCATGATCATAAGTGCTAGATTTAAAACCAAACTGACAAACAGTAGAGTTGAACTTGGAGAACCATGCTTGAGGTGCTTGCCTAAGTCCATATAGAGCCTTACGGAGACAACAAACCTGATTAGGGAGATGATCATAACCAGGAGGGGCTGCATATAAATCTCTTCAGAAAGATCGTCATTGAGAAAAGCATTCTTAACATCCATCTGAAATAGCTGCCAGTGCTTAGCTACAACAATTGCAATAAGACTGCGAACAGAGGTGAGACGGGCAACTAGGGCAAAAGTCTCCTCATAATCAATGCCATACTCCTGTGTGAACCCTTTTGCTACCAATCTAACTTTATACCTTTCAACTGAACCATCTGCCCGGGTCTTGATTTTGTAGACCCATTTACAACCAATCACGGATTTATCTGGAAGCAGGTCAACTAAATCCCAAGTGTGAGTGCTTGTAAGAGTTTGAATTTCTTCTACCATTGCTTTCTGCCATAGAGGGTCAGTACTAGCCTCGCGATAGGTGCAAGGTTCGTATAAAGATACAATGGTAGAATAACAATGAAAATCACGAAGAAGGACGAAAGGTTTAGTGACCCTACCAGAACGACGGAGTGGAGTATCAAAATGGTCAGGGTTGAACTCATAAGTAGCAATCAATGGCTCAGAAGAAGGCAGAGCTGGAGGATCCATGGCCAAGGTAGATGCATTCGGAGATGTTACAGGTTGTGCAGTACTGTTAGAACTATCAGAGGAAGAAGTAGTCGGACCTGCAGGTAAATCATCAGGAAAAAGTGAAATAGTAGGATCAGTAAAAAAATGTGAAGATGTCGTGGTAACTCGAAATGGGGAGAGACTTGAGAACATTTTGTATTCCCAAAAGGTAACATGACGAGATATGCGAAGTCATTGGGAAAGAGGATCCCAACACCGATATCCTTTATGTTTAATACCATATCCGAGAAAACAACATAGACGTGCTTTTGGTTCCAATTTGGTATGTTCATGAGGTTGTAATAGAACAAAACAAGCACAACCAAATACACGAAGAGACTGGTAATCAGGGCAATGGCCATACAATCGTTCATAAGGAGAAATGTTACCAATAACAAGAGAAGGAATGTGATTGATGGTATAAACAACAGTGAGGGCTGCTTCCCCCCAAAAACATTCAGGACAAGAGGAAGAGATTAAAAGAGCTTGAACAATATCAAGAATATGCCTATGTTTTTGTTCTGCACGCCCATTTTGTTGAGAGGTACTGGGACAAGATCTATGAATGATAGTTCCATTTTGTGAAAGAAATTGGGTAAGGATAAAATCTCTATATTCCATGGCATTATCAGTGTGAAAAATTTTGATGATAGAGGAAAAATGAGTTTTGATCATGGTGGCAAATTGAATATAAATTGCAGGTAATTCAGATTTATTACACATGAGATAAATTCATGTATGTCGAGAGAAATCATCAATGAAGATCACAAAATAACGCGAACCACCCATGGTATTATGAGGCGAAGGTCCCCAAATATCAGAATGAATAAGATTAAAAGGTGCAGAAGAAACAAAATCACTTATATTAAAAGGCAAAGCATGATGTTTTGAAAGAGGACATGAAACACAATCAAAGTGTGTTGTTTTAACAGGACCAAAACATCCATTAGAAATTAAAGATCATAATCTAGAGGTAGAAATGTGACGTAGGCGAGAATGCCAGACACTAGAGGTGACAACAACAACAAGAGATGGTAATTGAAGAGATGATAGCTCAAACAGTCTCTCAATCTTACGGCCTGTCCCAATGATCTTCCCTATCTGTGGATCCTGCACAGTACAATCACGACTTGAGAAATGTATTTCAAAACCAAGTTCACATAGTTGTCCAACAAATATAAGATTTAGAGATAATTGAGGTACCAAAAAAGTGTTAGGAAGTAACAAACGAGATGTTGAAATAATTCCTACACTTTTGACAGTTAAGGTGGAATTATCGGTAGTATGAACAATTAGTGCAATAGAAGGATGTGACTTGGAAGTAAATAGGGATGAATTGGATGTCATATGATTGTAAAAGGCAGAATCAAAATACCATGATGATGTAGTACTTGGAGTAATGGACAAGACTAAATTAGAATGCATACAAGAATCAGGTTGGAGCTGGTGAAGAAGAGCTTGGAGTTCTCTAAGAGAAAATTTTGGAGAGGTGTTATCAGAAGAATCCTCTATGGCAGCAGTTGCAGTAGAACTCGAATCCTGAGAACCCATGGATGAGGACTTTTGTCCAAACGCCTTTTTGGCTTGCAAGCGGTGGCACTCAAAAATAGTATGACCAGTCTTTTTGCAGTAATTGCAGAAAGTCCGTTTTGAAGATTTAGAGGAAGTTGAAGAAGTAGCAGACGTACTCGAAGTAGCAATATCAACATCAGTAGATAATAAGGATCGCTCATGAAAAAGTGTTTTTAGTCGAGTTTCTTAGAGAGCAAATCTTTGATTACAACTTCAAGGGAAGGCAATGGGCTACAATGAAGTAGAGTACCACTAATAGGTTCATACTCATACCTGAGAGTCATCAGAAGATGCCAAACACGTTGGCGATCGCGAAGCTTAGAATAAGTAGTAGTTGCAGAGGTACTATCCCATTTAGGTTCACACTGTGATAACTGATCCCAAAGAATTTGTAATTCAGAGACATAACTGTGAATGGTCTGTTCTGGTTGCTGCTTCATACGGTGAAGACGCCTATATAGCTGAAACTGATGTACATCATCAGAAATAGAATAACGAGCTTGTAAGAAATCTCATACCTCTTTAGGGGAGTCATATCTGCGAAATTCGAACTTGATGTTTGCAATACAAGTATTGCGAAACCAGGTCAATATTTGATGATTTTTCCCGTCCCATTTTTCTATTCGTTTAGCAAATTTTTCTTTTGTTTCATCAGCAATTTTAGTAGGTTTGGGAATCTCACCAGTCACATATCGCCATAGAAGGCGGCCCTTGAGAAAACTGCACATCTCTTGGGACCATAAATCATAATTTGAGCCATCGAAGGTAACAGTGATGGGATGAGAGATATGTTGAACAGCTTCAGATGAATCCATGAGGAGAAACACAAATCTTTGGAGCAACACAAATCACGGGAAAATCTTAATATTGACCTTAAAAAGAAAAAAAAACTTCGTAGAATCCCTATGTCTTCTTCGTCGGGGCAACTTCAGTTCTGGTATACGCAGATGCCATCGAACGTAATCTTCTTTGGCAATTCGCAGACTACAAGATGTAAACCAGGTTGATCGGGGTCTCTGAAGGGACAACCACCGATGTCAAGAAGCTTCACCAGATGCAAGCCGCTGGAACTTTGCTCTTTCCTATGAAGCAAACACCAGCCTGGTACTCGTCCTTTACTAGAAAACAACCCGAAAGAAGACTGATCGAAACAATCCTTAGAGAATCACCAAATCAATCTCAGAGATTACAGAGAAGATACGTCTTCTAATGCACTTCATTCGAAGTAGACAACACCCAAGAGAAAGAGCTTTAACAGATCTAAGATCGATCCAGCTCTGATACCATGATACGAAAAACAAAGAAGACAGATGGAGAAAATAATAATTCTTAATATATAATTCAACAGGTTACAACCCTATTTATAATAGAGCTAGGGATACAAGGTCGGCTACCTAAATTAGAATACAAAAAGGATATGTATTGCTAATTTCAATAGGACTATCTCTCCTAAAATTAAGGAGATAATGATAGGATACTAATTTCGATAGGACTATCTCTCTTTAATTCTAGGATACTAATGTGGATAGAATACGTTAACATCCTAAATTGTCATTATTAAATGCCTTGGACCCAAATTCTCAGTTGGCCTGATGATCAACCTATGCACAGACAATTCCAGTATACACAGTGAGAACAATTTAGTTACCAAAAGAAATGATCAAGAGTCTTTATAAAAGTCACTAAGAGAGGTATCTGGGTAACTCCTCCATGTTTTCTCCACATAGGAATGTAAACCCCGTCATATGGTGGTAAGGGATCCCTGGGTTCATACACTCTGTAAGGCATCCAAAGGTTGAAAAATGAGAATAGGAGTGTACAATTTATTTGAAAGTGAGTCTTCCATTAACAATATACAAACAAATATTTCTAGGCAGATTGGAAGTGACTAACATCCACTGGAACTGTCAAACTCATTGAAATATACAGTTAAATTTTCCGACAAGGTATTTTGTTTTGCTAGGCTTTCAGTGTTTGAATAAAAATGAAATGGAGTAAAATCTCGGCTCTAAAAATTACACATAAATTTCAGTTATTTCTTTGGAAAGCAGATTGGGGTGCTATTGACAAAATAAAACATTTGCCAAGTAAGATCAAATGTGTCAAACTGTCAATTGTGTTGATGGATTACAGAAAGACACAAGGGAACTTCATACATGAGGTTGTAAGTCAGAGGCAACAACAAAAAATTATGTCCATGACCAAACAACAAAGGAAAGGAGATTTGGAATACTTGGCATACACATACTGTTTCATATCAAATCCTCGTTAATGTATCCCAACAAAATCCTTCAAACGGAGAAGGGGTATTAGACAGGGAGACCCTTTCTCTCCGTATATCTTTGTCATATGCAGTGAAGCGTTATGCAATATAAATTTGGAAAGAGAATCTCAATTGGGCTTTAAGGCTTCCAGAAATGGACCTAATATTCCTATCCTACAATTCGCAGATGACTACATTATATTTGCTAAGGTGGATCTAAACAATACTGCTAGAATAAAGGAAATTATAGAATTATATGCGAAGGCATTTGGACAATGCCCAAACTTTTCAAAATCTACCCTATTTTTCTGTTCTATTACCCATAATAGATTTAGAAGGGTGATCTCAAGGATATTGAAAATCTCGATGGAAAAGAGAAAAGAATTAGCAGGATGGAAGAGAAGTACTTTGTCAATTGCAGGAAGAGTTACCTTGCTTATCTTCTATTAATATGATGCTTCCATATTTAATGAGAGTATTTAAATTCCCCAAGAATGTAATATAAAATATTGAAAGGAAACAAAAGAACTTTTTATGGAACAAAGGAGATTGTAGAGGTCTTAGTCTTGTTAAATGGGATTTAGTATGTGTTAGCACCTGATTTTTGCTTGGTCCGTCGCCTAAACCCCCAACTCACCCCAAATGCTTGATCAGACCCTTTTAATCTCTCCGCAACACTCAAATACCCAAAAAACCCAAATTTTGCCCTAAAAGTCCTCAAATATATCAACTGTTAAATCTACCTAATACCAAACTGATGGCCCTGATCAGCCCCAGTCTATGGTTTGACCCTCAAATGGGGCATTACCCTCAGACCCCAAACATCCTAATTAAAATACCTCATCATAAAATTTCAGCTTAAGATTCCTCCGTTTGTCCCCTTCATCAAGCAAAGATTCCATTTCTACGCCTCTCGTTAGTTTAAACACTTGGAATACAGATTCCCTTGATCTTGACACATCTAAACCAATCAAACCACACCATTAAACTCTAGATACATCAAAACATCTGCCCATAAAGTCTTAACCCCAGATTCTCCCATTTGCCCTTCTATTAAACTAAGATTTCGTTCTACGACATCCCATTGACCCAAAATTTTTCAATCATGACCCCCTGAACCGACCGAACACCACCATTAGACTATGGACGCACCATAACACGTGCTCATAAAAATTTAACCCAAAAATCCCCTATTTACCCTCTCATCAAACAATTATTTCATTTCGATACCTTTCGCACCCATAACCCATATGCACTTGATCGATACTCATTTAAACCAATCAAACCTTGCCAATCACCCCAAAATTCTAGAAAACTCCTACATGTGAAATTTCAGCCCAAAACACCTCCATTTATCCTCAATCATACCAAGATTCCATTTCAAGGCTCCGGATTGACTGTATTCCTAATCTACCCGATCCGGGTTTAGTTGGCCCAATATTACCTTGTCAATCACCTTTTGCTGTCCAAAAACCCTACCCTATGAAATTTCACTCAAAACCTTTGTTTACCCCTCCATTACAACAAGATTCCATTTCAAAGCTCCAGATTGACAGAATTAATCCCTTTCTAGATCTGCCCAATTTGAACCCAGTTAGGCCAATCCAACCCTACCAATCAACTCAGATCTGCCCAATTTCAAGGCTCCGGATTGACTGTATTCCTAATCTACCTGATCCAGGTTTAGTTGGCCCAATATTACCTTGTCAATCACCTTTGGTTGTCCAAAAACCCTACCCTATGAAATTTCACTCAAAACCTTTGTTTACCCCTCCATTACAACAAGATTCCATTTCAAAGTTCCAGATTGACAGAATTAATCCCTTTCCAGATCTGCCCAATTTGAACACAGTTAGGCCAATCCAACCCTACCAATCAACTCAGAATGTCCGAAAACCCCACCCTGTGAAATTTCAGCAAAAAATACCCTCATTTACCCTTCTATCTAAAAAGATTATATTTCGGTCAATCTCATTGGCCTGCACATGCACGACCCCACTCTGTGGTCAAATCCATCTTAACCCTCCATTTTTTGGCCCAAAAATCCCCACCATTGAACCTGAATCCCCGGTTTAACCCCTAGACCCGGTTTGACCCAAATATTTCAAAATTATAAAAATTCCCTTCGAAACCCCC
The DNA here is from genome assembly GCF_000365185.1 of Nelumbo nucifera. The sequence goes on along the minus strand of NW_010729217.1, from coordinate 263,271 downwards.
AAAATTACGAAAATGCCATTAACCTTAATAAATACAGAATTAAACCTAGCAAAAAGTTGACCCAATTCACGAACCCAACCCGACTCAACCCGAAAAAACAAGATTAGGGTTTCATATTTAGCTACCTGAATGTGAATGACTTAACCTGACCCAACCCGAGAAAAACTAAGTTGGATTGGGTTAAGTCATGGGTCAACTCGCTAACTTGATTGTCAAGTCTAACTGGGACTATTTATGCATTGCTAGAAGTTCCACTCTTTTAATTTTTTCTATTTAGGCTTTACTTTTTATTATTTAATCTTTAAATAGTTAAATGTTAAAGTTTTTTATTTTATATTTAAAATTTTAAGGTTAATTTCTTCAATTTTGACATTTTCATATACTTTTTCTTTTTTTTTTTAAATTTCAGTTATTTTTTAGAATTAAGATCAAGCATTTGATAACCCAACCCGAAATCAACATGAAGTATCTTGACCCAACCCGAACCCGACCCACCCAACCTAAATGCCAGGTCTATACAGACTTAACTTTTCAATTACGGAGGATCGACTGTTCACCGTCCCCTTCCTCGCGCAACCTCTCCTCATCGATCTCTTCCTCTCCGATTTCTTACTCCCCATTTCTTCTTCTTCTTTCGTACTTCCTCTCTGTTCATTCTTTGCCGCGTTGTAGCGGCAGATCGAAATCCTTCTCCGTCTCTCCCTCTCATTCTCTCTTTCATCCGTCTCTTTCTCTTCCTCCTCTCCCCTCTCCTTCTTCCCCTTCTTCTTTTTCTTTCCTTTTTTCCTCCACCCCTCCTCTGTTTTTTGATTGGTCGAGATCACCGCCGCCGCTACAGCTTCCAGCAGCGGTGGTGGATCTCCTCTCTCTCTGCGTCGTTCCGACCCCTTCTCGATCAATCCATCTGCTGCAACTAGTTGCAAGCGTCCAACCTCCAGCAACAACCTGCCCATTTCGTTACTGCAGCTGCGGATCTGAGCCCGGTGGCAACTTCCCCTCTCTCTCACTCTCTTTCCTTGGCGATTTCCTACCGTTCCAAGGAGCTAATCCAGCTATTGTCACCCACGGAGCTGTAGCAATATTCTGGGACGCACTCCCTGACTGTCGTCGTTCTAAAGAGAAAGCTCCAAAGCGAAGATCGTGAACCCCCCTGTTCGACTCGACAGCTACTTTGGGGCTGAAATCCCAACCCAGAGATCGTTAGAGCTGGTGGTGAGGATATCGCCGAGCCAGCTTCTGAGAACATTTTGACGCCAATCCAGCCCAGGTCTGCCATAGTCTACGGTTGCCCTTTTTTTTTCTCATTTTGTTCTCCTTTATAATATAAAGAATGTCTATAGTCTTGCTTTTCAAGAGGTAATCGATCGCTTCTACATCTCTACTTATTATTTGTTGGGTGTGGGTCTAGCCCATATTAGGGGCCCACCCACTTCCACCTCTTTTTTGATTTGGGCATCATCTATTTGTAACCATCGTTTGCAAGACGCGAAACAGAGGATATCCGAGGGTTTTCTGGTTTTTTTGAGTTTAGTGAAAAAGAGAAGAAAATCTGGTTCTTATTCTATTCAAAATCAAGTTGGGAGGTGTCTTTCAAGCTTGTTCTTGATGATGTTAAGTGTTGGAGTTAAGAATCCTTTTCTAATTCAAATTTCTTGATTTTTGATTCTTCTCTTTCTCAGTTCAGATTTATAGTAACTTGGTGAGATCTAAACCTCAGTTTGTGTTGTATCCACTTTGCATTTGGTGGTGTTAATGTTGTTCTTGTGAGTCAAGGGTTATTTCCTTGATGTTTGTAAGTCTTTAGTTGCAACTAGAGAAGACTATTGTATCCATTAATTTCTGAATTAGTGGAAGAATTTTATGGACCATAGGTCCCGTGGTTTATCCCCGATTTTGGGGTTTTCCATGTAAAAATTCGAGTGTACTATTGTGTGATGATTATTATCTATTTTCCTGTTACTTGGCTGAATTGTTTACTGGTTATCATTGTTGTTGGCATACCCATTTTCACACACAAACTTAGGGGAAAAGTTCTTTCTATCCTGGAATTGGTTTTACACTAATTTCTACTACTATAGTGTAACTTCTCCAACAGTGGTATCGGAGTCAGGTTGGCTGAAATTAATTGTTTGTGTTGATACAAATGGAGGAATCCTCGGGTGTTATGATAAAATTGACTTTATCAAATTATGCCATTTGGAAACCAGAATGGAGGACATTCTTTATTGCAAAGATTTGTACCTACCCATAAGAGGTGATGAAGCAAAGCCAAGTGACAAGTCAAGTGATGAATGGGGAATCATGCATAAGAAAACTGTAGGCCAAATCCGACAGTGGATCGACCACAGTATTTTTCACCATGTTGCACAAGAAAGTAGGGCTGATGTTTTATGGAAAAAATTAGAGTCTATGTATGAAAGGAAAACAGGTTTAAACAAGGTTGCCTTAATTAGAAAACTTGCACACTTGAGATATAAAGATGGGATTAATATGTTTGAACATTTGAGTGATTTTCAAGCTTTGATAAATCAATTGACTACTATGAAATTGAATCTGGATGATGAAGTGTAGGCCTTATTGTTATTTAGTTCCTTGCTTGACAGTTGGGAAACCTTGGTGGTTTCAGTCAGTAATTCAGCCCCTAATGGTATAGTAACCATTAACACGATCAAAGATGCTTTGTTGAATGAAGAGTCCAGGAGGAAAGAACAAGGGACGTACTTAGAATCTCAAGCTCTTATGACAGAAAAGAAAGAAAGACAGGGAAGAAATAAGAGCAGAGGTCCCTGTAACAAATATGATAAATCCAGAGGAAGGTCCAGGTCCAAGAAAAATATCATTTGTCATCACTGTAATAAACCGGGACATTACAAAAATGAATGCAGGATTTGGAAAAGAGAATAAGCCAAAGGGAAATGTGAAGACAAGAAAGAAGAAAAATATACTACAACTGTTACAGCCGAGGGTGATGCTGTTATTGTTTGTGATGATAATTATGTCAACTTTGCATGCCCAGACAGTGATTGGGTCATAGTTGCGGGCGCTTCTTTTCATGTTACTCCCCATGGTGAATTTTTCACAACTTACACTACAGGTGATTTTGGACATGTTTGTATAGGGAATGCTGGTGCATCTAAGATTATTGGCATGGGAGACATTTGTCTAGATAGCAATACTGGTTGCAAATTAATTTTGAAGAATGTTAGACATGTTCCTGATATCCGCCTAAATCTGATTTCCACTGGCAGGTTAGATGATGAAGGTTATGCAAACACCTTCAGTGATGAAAAATGGAAGTTCAATCGAGGTTCACTCATTGTGGCAAAGGGAAAGAAGCACAATACCTTTTATGTGATGCAAGCAAGGTTGAGCAAATGAGAGGTGAATGCAGTTTATGATTCATCCATTGAGCTCTGGCACTAGAGGCTTGTACATTTGAGTGAAAAAGGGCTTCAAATACGTTCCAGAGAAAATCTTCTTCCTAATATGAAATGTATGCCTCTTGAAACATGTTTACATTGCTTATCTAGCAAACAGAGTAGAGTTGCATTTCATAAATTTCCTTCATTTAGAAAGCCTCATATTTTAGATTTAGTTCACATTGATGTTTGTTACATGAAAGATAGATCTCTTGGTGGTGCATTATATTTTGTGACATTTATTGATAACCATTCCAAAAAAGTGTGGACATTTGCCTTGAAATCTAAAGATCAGCTGTTGAATGTTTTCAAGTATTTTCATGCCAAGGTTGAGAGAGAAATATGGAATAAGTTGAAGTACATCCGAGCTGATAATAGTGGTGAATATAGGGGTTATTTTGAAGAATATTGTAGGATCCATGGTATCAGACTTGAGAAAAGTGTTCCTAAGACTCCTCAATACAATGGAGTAGTAGAGAGAATGAACAGAACAATTACTGATAGAATCAGATGTATGCTCTCTCATGCTAAATTACCTAAATCCTTTTGGGGTGAGGCTATGAGAACTACAATTGACCTCATCAACTCTTATCCTTCAGTTCCTTTGAATGGAGATACTCATAAAAGAGTTTTGACAGGGAAAGCCATATCATACAGTCATTTGAAAGTGTTTGGCTGTAGAACATTTGTTCATATTCCTAGAGATGAAAGATCCAAGCTTGATGACGAGGCTAAACAGTGCATCTTCTTAAGCTATGGGCACGAAGAATTTGGGTACAGGTTATGGGATCTAGTGGACAAGAAAGTGATAAGAAGCAGAGATGTTGTATTTCTTGATGATCAAACAATTGAAGATATAGAGAAAATTGAGAAGCCATAATTCTCTGTTGATGTTCCAATTAACTTGGATCCGGTTTTTCCACCTACAGTTGATGGTGATCATGGGAGAGTTGTACCAAATGAAGATGATGATATAGTTAGTGATGAAACTCCTATAAATGAAAATATAGAGGAAGTATAGAATGAATAGGTACCTCCAGTTCCTTCACCACAAGTTCAGCTTAGAAGATCAACTAGAGAGAGAAGACCTTCCACTAGGTATCCTCCACAAGAGTATGTAATGCTGATAGATGGGGGAGATTCAAAGACTTATCAAGAGGCTATGTCACATGACAAGAAAGATGAGTGGCTGAAAGCAATGCAAGAGGAATTAAAATCCTTGCATGAGAATCACACCTATGATTTGGTGAAATTACCAAAGGGRAAAATGGCACTAARAAACAAATGGGTTTATAAATTGAAATCTGATAAGAGTGGCTCACAACTAAAATACAAGGCAATGCTGATTGTGAAGGGTTTCAGTCAGAAAAAGGGTATCAAGTTTGAAGAAATATTCTCTCCTGTGGTGAAAATGTCTTTATTCGAGTTGTGCTTGGACTAGCTGCAAGTCTAAATTTGGAAGTTGAACAGTTTGATCTGAAAACTACATTCCTTCATGGTGATTTGGAAGAAGAAATCTATATGGAGCAACTAGAAGAATTCAAAGAAAAAGGAAAAGAACATTTGGTGTGTAGATTAAAGAAAAGCTTGTATCGATTGAAACAAGCACCAAGACAGTGGTACAACAAATTTGACTCCTTCATGGTTGATCATGGGTACACTAGGACCATTTCAGATCATTATGTATTTATAAAGAAATTTTCTAATGGCAATTTCATTATTCTCTTGTTTTATATATGTTGATAGTTGGCCATGCTTCTACCAAGATTGACAGGTTGAAAAAGGAGCGTAGCAAGTCCTTTGCAATGAAGGACTTGGGACCAGCTAGACAGATTCTTGGTATGAAGATCTCTCGAGATAGACAGAATGGGAAGTTATGGTTATCTCAAGAAAAATATATTGAGGAGGTTCTTGAGAGGTTCAACATGAGCAATGCAAAACCAGTGACTACTCCACTTGTAGGTTATTTCAAGGTCAACACTAAACAATGTCCTACAAGTGAGAAAGGCAAAGAAGAAATGAAGAAAGTGCCTTATACTTCAGCAGTTGGTAGTTTACTATATGCTATGGTGTGCACGAGGCCTGACATTGCTCATGTTGTTGGTATAGTTAGTCGGTTTCTCTCTAACCCCGACAAAGAACATTGGATAACAGTAAAATGGATATTCAGGTATCTCAGAGGTACTTCTCAAATATGCTTATGCTTTGGGAATGGTAAAGTCATGTTGGATGGGTACACTGATGCAAACATGGCTGGTGATGTTGATTCCCGAAAGTCCACTTTGGGATACTTAATGACTTTTGCAGGGGAGCAATTTCATGGCAATCCAAACTTTAGAAGTGTGTTGCATTGTCCACTACAGAGGCTGAATACATTGCAGCTACAAAAGCTTCTAAGGAGATCATATGGTTGAAGAAGTTCTTACAAGAATTGGGAATGAAGCAAGAATGATATGCTCTCCATTGTGACAGTCAGAGTGCTATCCATCTCTCTAAAAATCCAACTTTCCACTCAAGATCCAAACACATTGATGTAATGTACCATTGGATTCGGGATGTATTGTTTATGAAGTTGTTGAACATTGAGAAGATTCATACTGATGAGAATGGTGCAGATAGGTTAACAAAGTCCTTGCCTAGAGACAAATTTGAATTATGCAAAGAAGCTGCGGGCTTGGTGAAACCCCCCATATGAACTGGAGGGGGAGGATTGTTGGGTGTGGGTCTAGCCCATATGAGGGGCCCACCCACTTTTATTTGCTCCCAAAAGGAGCCGCATAGTGGAAGCCAAAAAAAGGCTTCCACCTCTTTTTTGATTTGGTCATCATCTATTTGTAACCATCGGTTGTAAGACGCGAAAGAGAAGAAAATAGAGAATATCCGAGGGTTTTCTGGTTGTTTTGAGTTTTGTGAAAAAGAGAAGAAAAGCTGGTTCTTATTCCATTCAATACCAAGTTGGAAGGTGTCTTTCAAGCCTGTTTTTGATGAAGTTAAGTGTTGGAGTTAAGAATCCATCTCCAATTCAAATTTCTTGATTCTTGATTCTTCTTCTTCTCAGTTCCGATTTACAACAACTTGGTGAGATCTAAACCTCAGTTTGTGTTGTATCCACCTTGCATTTGGTGATGTTAATGTTGTTCTTGTGAGTCAAGGGTTATTTCCTTGATGTTTGTAAGCCTCTAATTTCAACTAGAGAAGACTATTGTATCCATTAATTTCTGAATTAGTGGAAGAATTTTATGGACCATAGGTCCCATAGTTTTTCCCCGATTTTGGGGTTTTCCACGTAAAAATTCTAGTGTGCTATTGTGTGGTGATTGTTATCTATTTTTCTATTACTTGGCTGAATTGTTTACTTGTTATCATTGTTATTGACATACCCATTTTCACACACAAACTTAGGGGAAAAGTTTTTGCTGTCCTGGAATTGGTTTTACACTCATTTTTGCTACTATAATGTAACTTCCCCAACATTGTTTTCCTTATATGATATTGTTGATAAGAGGTTTATCGATTTCATTTTGCTTTTATTTCTTTCTCTATGAATGTTAAATCCTGTTTGAATGAGGAAGCCCATGAGTTTCTGGTTCAATTAAGTTTAGTTTTTCTTAATCATTTCCTTGTAATAACTTGTAATATCTGTTGTGTTTACAATTGATTCGAATGCAAATCTTTACTACGTCCTTAAGCTGGGGAGCAGATTAGTTCTTTTTGTGTTTTTATCATTATTGTTTGATTAGATGCATCTTTACTGAAGAAGCCTATTGGATTTATGCCCTTTGAACTTTGAAAGAGGAATCCAGCTATTGCTGAATGGAGACTGTCGTGTAAAGTTGGTTGCAATAGCCCAAATACAAGAAAATAGGGGGAAACAAAAAAAAAAATCATAAAAAGAAAGAAAAAAACAGAGAATACCAGCCTGAGCATTCTCCAACGGTCCAATGATTTGAATTTCCTCTCTTCAGATCATTCCAGCGAGTCCGAACTTGGGTCTCTAATAGAAATGGGGTGAGGGAGCACCCTTCCACCCTTTTGCTCAGGCCCTTGCATCCAAAAGGGGATTGGTCTGCGAGTACGGAAGAGAACATCTTTTTGAGTTGATGGTGGTATGGGTCTCTGATTCGGGTTGAAAGTACAAAGGGGAATTAGAAAAAGAAAAAAGAAAAAAAAGGAAAAATGCGATATCAAATAGTATTCCAATAAAAAATGAAAAAATAATAAAAAGTAAAAAAATATAGAAAAACGAAAATTGCTATTTGTGCTTGTTATAGAATCCCATGTGGGCCCCACTTATTAGACTTAGTAGAGGGGTACTTAATCCCTTTCCTCTCCCATCTGAGTCTTATCCAGATTGGTTTAGTCAGTGGTTTGGGTTATTGGAGTCACTATTAAAACAAAACGGTTTTGAAAATAATTATCGGAGGTCCCATCACCTCCATTTCTGTAACTGATTGGTGGTGACTCCAAATTCAGCCCGAGTGAGCCGTTTTCCTATGCTTACAGTATGCCATTCGAAAAGAAATGGGGGATGGGGTTTGAAAAACCTCATATGGATAAATGAAGCTAGTATTGCTAAATTGGGCTTGAAAATACTTACACAACCTGAAAATCTATGGGTCCAAATACTAAAAAAATAAATACATTAAAAATAAAGATTTCTGGCAAATTAAAGCAAAGAAGTGAATTTCCTGGGCTTGGAAGAGCATCCTCCAATTTCGAGACATTCTAAAGAAAGGGATCTGGTGGAAGTTAGGAAATGGAACATCCATAAATTTTTTGTCAACAAGTGGTTTGGCAAAAGAGCACTAGTGAATGAGGAATCGTACTCTTAAACTAACCATCAGAATACAATTAATGAGTTTATCACTAATTCAAAAACTTGGGATAAGGAAAAAATTTTAAGCAAGGTAAGCCCTCTGGCATTGGGACCAAATCCATGCAATCCCAATTCCTTCAAGAGTTATGGTGAATAGGATAATCTAGAAATCTAATCCAAATAGTGGGTATTCCATCAAATTGACTTACACCCTCCTAGAAGGCACTTTAGATGATGGTGTGAGAGAAGAGATTAAACAAAATATGGAGACTAAAAATTGCCCCCAAAGTTCACTATTTCATATTCTTAGTTCCATAGAACAAATTGTTAACAAAGTTGAGGCTAAAAAAACTAGGCCTTGTTGATAATGTAGACTGTCCGTGTTGTGAAAACGAAGAAGACTTAAAAAAGTAAAAAGAGATTTCGAAGAATACTTAAGTGCATGTCACCCAATATCCTCATATGCCTGATAGAGGAACAAGATGAACTAATCAGATGGACCTGACTGGGTAATGGTCTAGTCAAGATTAATTTCGATGCTTCCAAAATTCCAGATGGCATCTCGATTGTTGGAGCCATATTAAGGAATGAAAGGGGGCAGACCTTATGGGTGACTTGTAGGAATATTGGAGTGTGTTTGACAAATGAGGATGAAGCATGGGCGGCTCTCGAAGCTCATCTCACTGTAACCAAATTCCCTTAGTATAAATATATCATAGAAGGGGACTCTAGACCTTAACATCTCCTCTTCTCATGCGCTAAGGGAAGCTTGAAGATCATCTCCTTTGTTACATTTGTTTTTTTAATGCTTGGGGTCATTTTACTGAGCGTCATGCTTCCTTGTAAAGCTTGTTTGATTTTCATGTGTAAGTTTCTTTTGTTTCCTTACTATTGTATAAAAATAAATAAAAATATAAGTGGGTACTTACTGAATCTACATGGAAGACATTGATGGCTTTTTGAATATGGTGATCAAGCAACTATAGCATGTAAAAAGAATGTGGAGAGAGAGAGAGAGATTTACCTTTCCTTTTTCTCTTCCACAGAAAATAAGATCCACATAGAGCTAGGAAGAGCAGTACAGTAACAAGTATAACAATCACCAACATCCGGGCCTTGCCAAATCCTTTATAATTTCTTCTTGTCTGTGCAGCTACAAGGAAAAAATTTCAATTAATGTCTTCATTTATCTCATTTTGATCCATATGTACATATTGATGGGTGTGAGGTCTATTCTCTAGACAGCTCCATCTGGTACTGCCACTTGCCACTGCTTGGAGGGATGATATGGCCAATCCTAACCAACTACGAGGTAGAGGCTGTCTAGTGGGTCACATATTCAACCTCAGAGTATATCAACTCCATAGTCTACCCACCTTGTATTTGTAATTTGTCCCATTAATGATAGTTATTCGAAGTTTTAGTCCTTTTAAATATGAAATGTGCTCGCAAAGAAATTGGAAAGAGTCCATGGGTTCAAAAACTTAACATGTGGAAGGTACCATTCGAACTTTTGAATTACTTTTTATGTGGAAGATTCTTTAAGTTATTTAAGCTGTGTTTGTAGAAGTTCTTAGGAGCTTTCCCTTGGGGATACAACTTGAATTCCCAGTCTCCCAGGCTAGATGTAGTTCAACTTGAACTTTCCCTTAGGTGGATTCAGGATGTGATTTGTTAAAATTTGAATGGGCCTCCCCAAAAAATCAGGCCCGATGCGTATAATTCATCAAATCGGGTAGGAAATCAACTTTTTCCTCAACTTTCTATTTCTCCTTTTATATTCTGTCAAACGAAATATATCCTTAATGTAACAAAAGTTATGGCACTGGAATGAGGACTTCGAATATTAATAAAAGAAAAACTTAGATATGACCGGCTTAGGGCGCCAAGATAAAATTCAAATCAGCCCGGCACCCCACAACGTCCCACAACATATCCCTATCATCTATTGAGAACATCTCTCGATGATAGTATAAAAAATGATGATAATAGACGGCAAAGATGTGCTGTGGCACGTTGTGGGGCTCCCCCTTCTGGGGGAATGATTTGAACTGGCCAAGATCTGGGCTGAGGTTCAGTTATGGGCAGTTATTGGGTCACACATTGGTGAGTCAGCAATTTTTTATATGGCTGAATTTATGGTTTAAATTGTACAATGGATATGGTATTAAATAGGACCGAGTAGTCAAGCAAGATTAAAAAATGGGGTTAAAAGGGATTCATGTAACCAATTTCATATAGTTTGGACATCACTTAAATGATGATGAATTGATTCCTGAAAAATGGGGTTTTGTCAAAATTTTAATGAGCCCGAGTCAAAAGCCCAATCTCGATTCAGTGTAGATTTAAAATCCACCCCAGATTTTCTACCCGCCCCGTGAATTGCAGCCATACATCTCTCAATTCATTATAGAATTGTATGGTTCCAATTCACGGCGGGTAATAGGAAAAGTGAACAGGAAATCCCGATCAGGTACCTTACTTGAACCCCTGCTATTTAGAACATGGCTATGTTTTGGGGTTTTGGCATATTAGAGAAAGATTTATCAAGAGAGAGGAAGAGGAAGAGAGAGAGAGAGAGAGGGTAAGCAATGCACCCACTCTCCCGTCCTCGTCCTCCACTAATATTTGCGCTGGCGTAGGCCGTGCAGGAGCAGTCCCTCAAGCATTCCTTCTCGCAGTCTTCCAGCGTCAAACTCGTCTCCACCCGTAAAGCCAAAGTATCCGGCAGCTTCACGCGTTCCAACTTCAGGAACCCCTCTCCCTGCCCGCACGCCAACCTCCTCTTTCTCTCGCACCCCCTCGATCCGTCTCTCAAGTACCAGTCGGCAGGGGAATTAGGTTGGAACCCTGCCACGCACGTACACTCAAAATTATATCTTGTGATACAGTTACTATATGGTCCGCACCGTCCGTATTCGTCGCATCGGTCCCTTGGCGCCTTCCAGAACGCATTCCACCGCTGGTCATTATTGATCCATATCAGCATCTGCACCGAGCCTTGTGGGTCGATCCGTAATAAGTAATTCCCACGTGCTGGGTCGTCTTGGGACTTCCAAGACGTTAATGACCAGTTTAGACCGGTTTTTCGGTTCAAGCCGAGACGCATACCAGGAAGCTGGGTATGTGTAGGGTAGTCGAAGCTCTGCCATACAATAATCCTTTGATGACTGGGAACAAGATTTCCTGAATCTAAGAGCTTCGCGTCCAACCTATTGATGGCCACCGTCGTCGTAACATTTGTCGACCAGAGAGGGGAAGAAGCTTGTTTTCGATGTTGGTCGTAGACGACGAGATTTCCGTCTGGATTGATGGTGAAGACTCCAGTGGAACCCTTAATTGGGGTTTCTCTGTTGGCCACACAGACCACAGTCTTTTCTATAACCTTGTTGTACCATATCCCCACGTACCTGTTGCCGTTGGTAGAATTTCTGGGGCTGAAGAATCCTAACGCAAAGTGCTCTCCCGCAGAGACCAAAATTTGGCCGTCCGTGATAAAATTCCTAGTTATAGTATGAATGGAAATGCTCATTTGTAAGATAATGAAGAGCAACAGTGCACAGAGTACACATTTCTCGGGGTCGGGAACCATTGGTGTCAATGGAACCTGTAAAAACATCGTCTTGTATGTATCATCAAAGGCCGTGATCTTTTAGGCCAATCTGGCTCAAATCAAGAAAATATAACTTCAAGGAGCGACGAATTTTCTTTCATTAGAAGGTTACGGCATAGCCTGATGGAACTTGTCACCTAGTTGACGCAAGTGTCAGGAACTTCAATTATTGAATTATTGTTCATAGGTGACAAAAATTCGGTTTCCTGGATGATAATTATTTTCCAAAGTTATGATTTGTGATATCTGATGCTGCTTTTGAACTGACTTCATAGTCGGATAATCCTATCAATTGGGCGGAGCCGAAGTGGAAGTACGAAGTCGTACGTGCTCTAAGATCCGAAACCAAGAAAGTGGTTAGAGGCCCAATGAGTTATCTCCGGATAGGTATTCCGATGCTCAAGTTAGTCAAGAATAAGGGGCGGTCGGGCTGAGTAGTTAGAGAACGGTGCTGGTCCGAGCAGAGTAACAGTACGGAAGTCGAAAAGTGGATTCCTTACCTTGAGTGGGAGGTACCTTTTTATACCCGAAGATTCTTGTCCTGGTCGCATGACACTTATGGGGTTGTCGGGATGAGGTTGCCCATTGAGGTCTACGGGATAAGTCCTGATCCCTAGCAGAGTTGTCTTCATTCGTAGGATGATCTCCTATCTTGGTCGCACTTATCCGTATGACGTGGTGCCGACGTGGCTAAAGAGATGAGCAACGCCACAGAGGTGATGTGGTCGAAGAGATAGGATGACCACGGAGGTGACACATGGTGCCCGGGGCCAGCTCAACCATAACCCGAACACCACTCCCACAGTTCTGAAGTTGAGAAGTGTATTGCTCGGCTTCGGTGTGACGTGGAAGAGTTCTTTGGTTATCAGTTGAGGAATTCAAGTCTGAAGGTGTTTGAGCGTGCCATTTGAGTGGAGGACCTTTGGATTGAACTGGTTTTTGGGCGAACCGACTAGTTCGACGCTCGTGTCGTGGTGATGGAAGCGATGTTTCGCCTTTTCGAGGTTACATGCGTGCGAAGGTTAGTGGCATTGTTTCGTCTTTCCGAGTTGTCAAAGGGCGGCGTTTGATCTATGCCGTTGATCTTGCCTTGATCTAGATCGTTGGGAGTCCTATAAAAGGGGGGAAGAGCATTTCCCCTTTGCCATTTGTCAAGGAATATCTTGCAAAGCTCGACGAGAAGTAGTCTTCGGTTGCTCGATGTTTGCTTCAGTTCTGCGGTCTTAAACCTTCGAAACTTGGAAAGATGTCTTCCTCGTCTTCCCACTCTTCTTCCTCTTCTTCTGCTTCCTCTTCTTATTCTGGGTTTGAGCTGGAGTCGCTCACCGAGGCTACCGCACTCGATGTTCGTGAGGTTGATTCCCAGGAGGCCAAGGTCGAGGACTTTGAGGAGGTCAATCTTTAGAGGGTTGCTGAGGATGAGTAGGTTGAGGCGGGCCCATCAACCAAGGAGGTCGACCTTCCTCCACGCGCTGGTCATCGATTCGGGACCACGTCGTGCTGTCTAACACTTGGGGATATAGCCCGGATCTGAGCCTTGTACTACATCCCTGAAGAGTTTGAACTTAGGTGCCCGAGAACTGGTGAGAAGCCTATAGATGCTCGGTCGGGCGAAATCTGTGTATGAGAAGAGCCTGATGGCTGGGCTGAGGTTCCCTTTGCACGAGGGCCTTGTCAAAGTGTTCAGGTGGTACCGGGTATTGCATGTTCAGCTGATGTCGAACTCCTTTAGGTTTTTGATCGGCCTTTTGTCCTATTGCTTCGTCCACGGCCTTGAGATTACCTTGGGGATGGTCACCTACTTCTTTCAACTGAAGCACCACCAATAGGGCTACTATTACTTTTCAGCTTGACAGTGCATTAAGGTGCTGGTTGAAGCCCCATTTTCGATAAAGCACTGGAAGGAAAATTTTGTCTTTGTGCACTGTCCCAGGGGCTCGCCTTTGCCGGCCGACCTACAGAAGTCGAGGACGAAGGTGAAGCAACCCAAGCTGTCCCAACTTTTAGAGGAAGAGAGGGCGGTCATAAGAAAGATTGGGGAGGTTGACGTAATGCATTACACATCCTTCCCGATGTTGATCCGCACCGGATTGATGAGCAAGAAGACCGGCCTGTTTTCCATTCTTTCCCACTTGTTTGAAACCAAAATGGTGGAATTCCACATTCTAACAACTGAGAACTATAATCCCACCTTTTTCCCATCCTATCTAATTAATAACATCTCAGAACTATCATGATAAAAGAATACTCAAATTCACGTCTTCACCCATGCTTTCCCGCAGCTTTCTTTTCCTCCCTAATTTTCTATCAAACCAAATACAGTCATAGGGAATCTGAGAAAGTGATGGCAGTGATGTGATGGCGTTGAATTACTAACAGAAAAGTTAAACATGACTTATGCTGCCGACATATGGGATTTACCCATGGGCAGTTATTGGGTCACAGTCACGTATGGGTGAGGCAACAGTGTTTTGATATGATAAAATTCATGGCCATGTAACAGATTAGAGCCCCTCATATCAAGGCTGGGTGTTTAAATGGGCGGGCCCAAATGGAGATTGGTCCAACCTCATATATTACGTCAGGGTGAGATCGATTTAGGTTATGTTTGGTTTGAAGGAAAAGATGGGAAAAAGAAGAGAAAGATAAAGAAACCCATAAAAGATCTGTAAAGGTTTCCCTACTTTATTTTTCTTTCCCTATTTTTTCCTTAAAACCAAACATAGCCTTAATAAAAACCAAGAAGGTGAGTGATTGGTATAATTTTGAGAATACCTAACTCAATTGCATCCATACGTAGGTATAGATCTTGTCCCCCTTCCGCATACTCTCTGATATCCATTAAGTCCCCGTACCAAGCGATGCACCCACTTCCACTAATATTTGCGCTGGTGTAGGCCGTGCAAGAGCAGTTCCTCAAGCATTCGTTCCTGCACTCTTCCGGCTTCAATCTCGTGTCCACCCTAGAAGCCAGAGTTGTATCCGGCAGCTTCACGCGTTCCAATTTCAAGAACCCTTCTCCCTTTCCGCACTCCCACTTCCTCTTCCTCACGCACCCTTCCGATCCATCTCGCAAGTACCAGTCCGCCGGCGACTTAGGTTGGAACCCCGACGCGCACGTACACTCAAAATTATTGCTTGTGATACAGATGCCGTACGGTCCGCATCGTCCGTATTCGTCGCACCCGTCCTTTGGCGCTGACCAGAACATGTTCCATCGCTGGTCTCTGTCGATCCATGTCTGCCGCTGCACCAATCCGGATTCGTCCAACACGAATCTCGAGTAAATAGAGGTATTATAGATGTTGTAGGTCAGGTAAACCTCGTCGCTTGTGTTTACGAATTGGTAACTGAAGAGGTACGTTTGGGACATCTCCGGTACTCCGCTCCAGCTCACACCATTCCACGGACCACTTCTCCAGACTCGAACCGAACCCTTGTACAAGAAGGACTGTGGCGAGCCCTGTGGGTCAATCCGGAATGAGTAATCCCCACGTGCTGGGTCGTCTCGAGACTTCCAAGACGTTAGTGACCAATTTAGACCGGTTTTTCTGTTCAAGCCGATACGCATACCAGGAAGGTGGGTATGTGTAGGGTAGTCGAAGCTCTGCCATACAATAATCCCTTGACGACTGAGAACAAGATTTCCTGAATCTAAGAGCTTAGCTTCCAACCCATTGGTGGCCACCGTCGTAATGTTTGTGGACCAGAGAGCTTCCTTCCTATGTTTGTCGAAGACGACAAGATTTCCGTCTYGGTTGATGGTGAAGACTACTCCAGTAGAATCCTTCATTGGGTTTTCTCTGTTGGCTACCCATACCACAGTCTGTTGTTTAACTTTGTTGTACCATATCCCCACGTACCTGTTGCCGTTGGTAGAATTTTCGGGGCTGAAGAATCCTAACGCGAAGTGCCCTCCGGCAGAGACCAGGACTTGGCCGTCYGTGATGGGCTGATTCCCATTTATGGTGTCAACGGAAGTGCACATTTGGAAGAGAAGGAAGAACAACAGGGGACGGAGTACACATTTCTCGGGAACCRTGGTGTGTCAACGGAACTATGCCGAAAACTAATTATCTGATGATGAATACTTGTTAATATATGGATCACATACGTTATTGTCATTATGTTAATGTATGGATCACATCGTATTAATTGGAACAGTTATATGCCAACCGATTTAAATGAGCACTTGATAAAATATTTTGGCAAAGTGACAAGTGTCAAAAAAGTTTTTAAATGYTCATTTACCTTATTTATAATATTGTGCCTACTTTAACTAGGGCTCTTCACGGGTCTGATTGGGTCGGTTTACTGAGATTTTTTGAACCGATTCGATCTGATTGGGTTACTTAAAATTGAAACTGAAACTCACCTTGTATTAAGCAAAACCGACTTGGTCGGTTTGAATTGGGTTGGATTGGTTTGGGTCGGTTTCGGCTCTAAGTTCAACTATGGTAATAAATTGGTAGATTGGAGAAAGAAGACTGAAATTTGATGTAAAAAAATGACATCCAATTCTATTAGAGAAAGAAGACTTAAATTGGTTGGGGGACACCTAATTCTAATTGTAATTAGTTGCSTATAATTACAATTATAAAAATATTTTTACGGAAGCACTTTTACAAAGGTACATTTATGAAAGCTCTTTCATAAAAGTACTTTTACACGAAAACACTTTTACGAAAGCACTTTTTGAAAATCACTTTTATGAAAGAACTTTTTTATGAAAGCACTTTTATAAAAGTACTTTTATGAAAGCACTTTTATAAAAACACTTCTACGAAAGTACTTCTACGAAAGCACTTTTACAAAAGTACTTTT
>NW_010729217.1:108424-245839 GCF_000365185.1 Nelumbo nucifera | reverse complement strand
AAAGCACTTTTATAAAAGTACTTTTATGAAAGCACTTTTATAAAAACACTTCTACGAAAGTACTTCTACGAAAGCACTTTTACAAAAGTACTTTTGTAAAATTTTTCAAAAGTACTTTTATAAAAATACTTTTACAAAAGCACTTCTACAAAAGTACTTTTTATAAAAGTCTATGGAAGTACTTCTACAAAAGCACTTTTCTGAAGTACTTCCAATAAAGTGCTTTTGTAAAAACACTTTTATGAAAATATTTTTATCAAAGTGCATTTACAAAAGTGCTTTTTCAATGCTAAAAGTGCTTTTATATAATTTTTGATATTTCAATCGGTTTGGATTGGATCCAATCTAATCCATTTACATTTTAATTAATTGAATTGGATTTGGACTGGATTGGGTCCAGTCCATTTATAAGTGGACTCACATTGGACTGGATTGGGTTCGACTAAATCCATCCAATTGACACCTCTACTAGGTGGTAACAAACAATAACGATCAGGGAATTAGAGTTTTTTCTTTTGAATATTATTTTTATTAATATAAATAATTATTTTTATGAATTAATGTTATCAATAATTAATAATATTAATTATTATTGATGTCGCACAATTTGGCTCCTCTTGTGTGTCAGATGACTCGGACCCTGATGTTGATAGTACCATGTCAAGTTGAGTTGTGCTGGGCCGAGTTGGATTTGTTCTGCAAAAGGAAGAGTTAGAGTGCTCGAGTTGTCTTTACCTGGGGTGGGCACTCCGATGCTTATGTTAGAGATTGTTTTGAGAGCTTTAGAGAATAAAAGGAGCTTGAGAGCTTGTAATCGCGCGTACCCTCACAAGTAGAAATGAGTGCCTTATATAGGCGTCAGTGGTCTGAGTCCCCTTACAACGGGTCTCCTCTTCTCGCGGAGCAGTTTCTGCTTGGTTCAGTGAGTTACTATGTCAGTTACGTGTTCTATGCGGAGGTTACGATCTGTTCGAGTAACTCTGGGGCGTGTGGTGTGATAAGCCAGTCCAACAGTCAATGCATTAATGTCCTGAAGATCTCGGGGGTAGGTCACTACGAGTTAGGAAACCTATCAGTTCAGCCCGGCCGAGGTGGAGTTTGTCTTGGATGAGATGCTTGAGGCTAACTTGTTGAACTGGTTCGTTTAGTCAGTGCCGAGTGTCACTTGAAGGCCACATGTTGTGAAGTTATTCAGATGACCAAGTTACCCCTCAAGCACCTTTCTTGATCTCTTAGTAAAGTAATTGGTTTGACTGGTTCGTAGGTCGCCCAACTTGCTTTCTTGATCTGACCTGAGATTGGGCGGGACCATGGCAGTTTTCAAATTTCAAACTCGAAAAAGAGGTGCTCAAGGTAGGCACTCCAGTTTCAAACTTCAAAAAGAGCTGCCCATAGCAGGCACGCAAAATTTTGAATTCGAAATTGCCTACGTGTGGCGCCCTTTTGTTCCAACCATCAATTTGCTGCCAATGCACCTCTACCACTTATTCTTTTGTTTAGTGGATTATAAATATGGGGTTCCCACTGAGGTCCCCACTTACATTGTTTTTGGAATTTTCTGGGGTGGTGTCCAATCTGAGGAGGTTGTAATCGAAGTGTTGTTCCCAGTTTGCCTGTTGAGGTACTGTTAGTCATCGGTGCTGGTCTTCTTTGTTCTTTTTCCGATGAGTGGTTTGCCTTTGCCGATGTCTTTTAATCCTTCAGGGAGTAGGTTGCTCGACCATAGGTCAGACGAAGAGGCGAGTTCCTCAGGGGAGGAATCTCGAGGGGAGTTCTACTCCGGATCTCTGATAGGGACGAGAGGTGAGCAACGTCTGTTTTTTGCCCAACTACGCTTTTTGGGGAGCGCATTGTGGAACTATATAGCATTTACCAGATCCCTGCCGAGTATGATTGTTTTCACCCCGGCCCTAATAACTATCCCTGGGACCTCGGCCAGGATGTTGTTTGTATTTTTTGAGGAGGCGTTGGTCGTCGGCCCTTGGTTTCCCCTACATCCATTCATTCTCTTGGTGTTGAGGTATTACGGTGTCTCTTTAGGTTAGCTTCACCCTAATGCAGTTCAGACCTTGGTAGGGCTGATCTGTTTATGTTACCACCATAATTTCCCTTTAAATTTGGATATCTTCTCTGGTTTGTGTACCATGAAGAAAGTCCACAATGTCCCTTTTTGTTTCTATCTCCCCTTTCGTGGCGGCTATAAGGTGTTAGATGAGTTTCCCAATAAATTAAAAGACTAGAAGAGCAAGTATTTCTTCCTCTCTAAGAGTGGTGGCTGGGGCATGAGCACTATTTCGCATAGTGATTGTTGGACTTTCAATGAAGGGTTTAGTGAAGAGCTGCATGCAGCAGTGCAAGATTTTGTCCGCCAGAAAGTCAAAGTAAAAACCGTTTTGGCTAAGCCCATGCTTATATAGGCCGGCTTGAGTCACATAGGTAGATCGGTCTCCGAGTTTTTTTCTTTTGGTTCTACTGATTTTTAACTCGGCTAACCTTTCTTTCTCCTTTTTTAGATACGGCGAGCATGGAATTGATGTTGGCGGCTTCCAAGAAGAAGACTTCGAGGAAGAAGCGGAGGGCTGATCGCCACTCATCCATAGAGGGCACCTCAACCAATGCCGAGGTAAGGTCACAATCACATGCTCTTCCTATCGTCAACCTTAAGGGAGGTCATGACCCAATGAATACCGATTAGTACTCTACGGGTCCTGCCATCTCTCAACCTTAGGTCATCCAAGAGGAAACATGAGGCCGGCCCATACACCTCGAATATTCCCCGCTTCGTTCCTCATGTTGACGTTTCTATGCTCGATCATGTCACCGATCCTTACGTAGCTCTTCGAATGGCGAGGGGTATGTTGCTCCCCAAGGATGTGCGGTATTTTCACAACTTGAACCCTGTTGACGCTGGAGCTCGGTGACTCACTGTATTGTTCAGGTTTGTCTCCTTCCAAAGTTTTTGTCCTTTTAGCTTTGTGATTTCTACTCTAATCATGCCTTTCTTCTTCTTGGTAGGCGAACACCATCAGGCAAGTCTTATTGGATCAGGTTCATGCGAGCCAGAGGGAGAGAGGCGAGCTGCAGGTCAAATATTGACGCGTTATAGTCTTCGATGTGTGATATCTGGCTCAGTGCAGAGGAGGATCTCCAGTGTTTCATCGGGTTGAGTGAGAGAATGCAACGTGAGCTGGCCGAGGCTCGAGACACCATTGCTACCCCAAGAGAGCCAACTGGAGGAAAGATGGGCGAAATATACCGAAGATATCTGCCGAGTTGAGGTGGTAGCTGTCACTCATTGCCGAGAGTCTCCTAAGTATGGAAAGGAAAAGGTGTATAATTCTATCCCTTCGATGAAGAAGGGCTTTAAGCTCTGCCGCTGCTATTTAAAGATGTCGCACCCCAACTTCGACTTTGGCACCCTCTCTATGAACGACGTGCCTGATGAACTCGCCGTGCAAGTCGATAGGGAGCCCTTGACTACCGAGGAGGGTGAAGAGGCAGATGGTGAAGGAGGGGGCGAGGAGGACGGCAATGAACTGCAGTGCGACAACGGGGAGTATCTCGACCTGTCTGGAGGTTTCTCTTTTTCTGGTGTTTTTGGGAGCCTGCATGCTCCTGTTGGTTGATCCCTTTGGCCTACGTGCCGTGAATATTTGAACTTGTCAATCGTTGAGAGAGTTTTTTTTTTTACATATACATGAACTTTGGCCATTGGCATTTTTTTGTTCAATGAAACTTAGTTTTTTACATCTGGTGCTTTTCTTTTGGGTGGGACTCGTTTTCTGTTTATCTATTTTTTAGCTTGGTCAAATTGTCGCTAAGTTGGTCAGATGACTTAGTGCGAAAACTTTCTTTTGGAATGCCTTAGCAAATTTTTGTAGATTCGTAGTTGTTGCTCAGAACTTATCTTCTATCTTCTTTTGGCTAAGTTGTTGGGGGGTCAGCTCAGATGCCTTGGTAAAATTCTACAAGTTCGCGGATGTAGCTCAGAACACTTCTTCTCAAAAGTAGTACCTTCTCAGGTTGTCTATGTTCCATGCACAGAGTACTACCTTCCCCTCCAGCATTTTTCGATCGGAGACTCTGTAAGGGCCTTCCCAGTTTGGGCCTAGCTTTCCCACACTGGGCTCAGGTACCATAACTTTTCTAAGTACTAAGTTGCCAACTCTGAATTAGTGTTTCTTGACTTGGATGTCATAGTACTTTGCCACTCGTTGGTATGCTGTGGTCCGAATATAGGCCAGGTCTCTAACTTCTTCTAATAAGTCAAGGTTGGTCCACAGGTCTTCCTCGTTAGCTTTTTCGTCAAATGTCTCATACCGTAAAGTCGGCACTTCAATTTCTATCGGTATTGCAACCTCAGTCCCGTATGTCAAATTGAAGGGCGTTTTTCCTATTTCCAATTTAATGGTTGTCCGGTAGGCCTATAACACACTGGGCAGCTCATCCACCCATAAACTTATAGTATGGGAGAGCCGAGCTTTAAGGCCATGGAGGATTGCCCTATCAGTTACCTCGGGCTAACCATTAGCTTGGGGATGAGCGACCAAGGTGAAGTTCTGCCTTATATCCATTTCTATGCACCAGTTCTAAAACTTAATGTCTTCGAACTGTTTGTTGTTGTTTGAGATCAGGACCTTAGGAAGCCCAAGTCTACACATGATGCTCTTCCAAAAGAAATTTTGCACGTTCTGAGCTGTGATTGTCACTAATGGCTCAGCCTCTACCCATTTCGTGAAGTAGTTGACTACCACCACTAAAAATCTCCTTTGTCTGGTTGCTGGTGGAAAGGGGCCTAGTATGTCGAACCCCCACTATGAAAACGGCCACAGGCTGGTTAAGTATTTTAGGTTGGCCGCTGGTTGGTGCAGGATGTTTGCATGTCACTAGCACTTATCACACTTCTTTACCAGATCGGTTGCGCTTGCCTTCATTGTGGGCCAATAATACCCTAGTCATAAAGCCTTTTGAGCAAGGGTTCTGCCCCCTAAGTGTCCTCTGCAAAGTCCTTCATGAATTTTACGTAGTATCCGGGCACCTTTAGCTCGGTGCAGGCAGTGCAGGTAGGGTTCTGTAAAAGATCTTCTATATATCTGCTCGTCCATGATCATGTAGCGAGCTGCCTATTACTCTGTTCTCTGAGCTGCATTGTGCTCTTTTGGCAATACACCTTGGTGTAAGTAGTTTACGAACGGGTCTATCTAGCTCGACTCTACTTTCATCACTTGGATGACCACTTCCACTACCCTTTCTATGGATGGATGGTGTAAGTCTTTATGAAGACTGTCCTCTTCGTTGAGTCGATTGCACTGACCAACCTCGAGAGAGCATCGACCTCGGTATTTTTCGATCTCCGAATTTGTTGGAGGTACCTAGAGTGGAAGGTGGGCAGGAGTTCCCTAAACTTGGCCAGGTAGGCCGACATGGCGGGTACTCATGCCTCATACTGTCCATTAACTTGGTTTACTACAAGTTGTGAGTCACTGCAAGCCATGAGATGTTTGGCCCCGACTTCCTTTGCTAGTGACAACCGGCTATAAGTGCCCCATACTCGGCCTCATTGTTTGAAGCTCGGAATAAGACTGGAGCATGTATTCTAGTTTTACCTTGCTAGGCCCATAAAATATTAACCCAGCTCCACTTCCAATCTAGTTGGATAAGCCGTCCACATGGAGTATCCAGGGCTCCTCATCCCAGGCCGGGCTCTCCGGGCTGGGGCAGGTGCTGTGCTAGTTGAGGCCTCCAATGTGGTTGCCAACTTGGCCTCTTCAGGGGTCAACGAGTTGAAGGTACACTCAGTGATGAAGTCGAATAGGACTTGTGCCTTGATTACTAGATGTGGCTCGTAATGAATATCATATTCACTAAGCTTAATTGTCCACTTCGTAAGTCTCCCCGAAACCTCGGGCTTTTGAAGGATTTGCCTCAAAGGTCGGTAGGTCAGGACTACGATAGTGTGAGCCTGGAAGTAGGGTCTTAGCTTTCAGGCTGCTAACACTAGGGCAAAGCCAATTTTTCTATGTCCGGGTACCTCATCTCGGTAGCATGCAGGACTTTACTCACACAATAAACTGGATGTTGTACTTTCCCTACTTCTCTAACTAGGACTGAGCTAACTTCCTCATCACTCGCGAAGAGATAAAGCTTAAGCTCGTCCCTGGTCTCAGGTCTGGTCAACAAGGGAGGTGAACTTAGGTATCTTTTTAGCTCATCAAAGATGAGCTGACACTCTTTGGTCCAATCAAATCCTTGGTTATTTTTTATTGCTTTGAAAAAAGGTAAACACTTCCTAGCTGACTTAGACATAAATCGGTTCAGGGCGACTATTCAGTCAATTAACTTTTGGACTTCTTTAATTGAGCTAGGGGGTCACATATCTATTATTGCTTGGATTTTTTCTGGGTTTGCTTTGATGCCACGTCGACTAACAATGTATCTGTGGAATTTATTCAATGTCACACCAAATACACACTTGCTCGGGTTAAGTTTTAGGTTGTATCTTCTCAAAACATTAAAAACGAGGTCCAGGTCAACATTCAAATCATTTGAAAATTGAGTCGTAACAACCATATCGTCCACGTAACATTCAACTTTATTTCCGATCAAATCTAGGAAAACATTATTTTGATCGACGATGATCAAGATAAGCTAAGTTATATACCTTTTACAATCTTTGAGCTTAAGTATGATTTTATTCATATTTTGATCGAGGACGATCAAAAGCTAAGTTTGGGGGTATTTGATAAGCCTATATTTGTGTATATTTTCACGCCTCTAACTTGATGATTTTGGGTAATAATGTTTTTGAAATTAGCATGGTATTGCACTAATTATGATGAAATTGTCTTGCAAGATGATTTGGAGCTTAATTGTACAATTTTAAGGAGGAGTTCGATTTAATTGATCAAGATAATCATAGAGGAAGGAGTATGCAACAATGATTCTCCATGGTGTGGCCATGAAGGAGAGAATCCATTGAAATCGGATTTGATATGTATACACAAAAATTGGGATATTTCCTATTTTGATATAGTTCCCATATTTTGGGCATAACTTCTGCCTACAACTTGGGTTGAGGTGATTCAAATGGATAATTAAAGCTAAGATATAGGGTTACAACTCTTTTGTTTATCACTCAACCTAATTCCACCACCAAGCAAATGCAATTCAAGCTTCAAGTTTCGGGTCTAGCAGTTGGCAATGCAGAAGAGATAGGAATTCAACTGAGATAAAGACTAAGAGACCTAATTTGTTTTGAATTAGGAGTCTGCATTGAGAAGCAATTGAGGGGAGGATGCACTATAAAAAGGACCATAAACTCAAGGCAAAATGGTACATCCTTAGAGAGAATTCAGTGGAGAAGAGAAGAGGAAGCAGTCCCAACACATCAAAAGTAAAAAGGAAGCAATTTCAGAACACCAGAGAAGGAGAGGGAGGAAGGCTTAGTTGCTGCACTTGTCTTCGACCTCCAAAGGCTAAAATTTTCTTGTTATTCTATTCATTCTTTGATGTGTTCTTGCTGTGTTTTCCCTTTAATTTTCTTGAATATGTTGAATTTAATGATATCTAGCTAAATTCTCTTAGCTAGGATTTAGATAGATTTTGATCTTAAGATTATATAGTTATTTGTTTAATTCAATTCAAGACCTTTATTATTTGCACGAGGAATTTTTATTGCTATGCTTAATGATTTAAAAGAATTGGCCAATCTTTTAATGATTTGATGATTCATGCATGACTGACCAAAGGATTGTTATGAATTAGATCCTTAGGCAATAAAAATCGCATGATAGACTATGATATCAAAAGATGATTATTTCATGTGTGGGAATCAAGGAAGCTTAGTGAGTCAAATCCCCTTCTACGATTAGAGGTTTCGAAAGAAATTAATGCTTATTTTTCCTTTTGACAACCATTTAGAAATTTGATGGTAGAATTGTATTAATAAAGGATTAATATGACTCGAAAAAGCTTAGTAATTAATTTAGGAAAATCCACCATCACATGCAAGTAACTTTAATATACTTTAGGGTAATTTCGGTCTTGTGTTGGATTAAATAGGTAGTTATGTAACCTTGATTCAATGAAATCTAAACCCTAGCTGCATTCGTCCATCAACTCAATTTTTATTAAGTTCTTGGATTTGCATTAATTCTTTTAGTTTCTATTCATTCAATTGATTCACGAGTTCAACTTAGGTTAGTTTAAAATTGATTTGGTATTGTGATCTAGTCTCTGTGGGATCAACACTTTTCTCATCATTATACGCACATTTGACTAAAATACACTTGCTTGAATTAACTGTGCATAAATCACACAACATTGGGGATGGGTTTTGGTTGCTATTTTGATTCAGTCCGGCGTTCTGTCATGGTACCTGCCAAGATGGTTGTACCTGTTGGTTCTACTGGTGTCGAGGCTGATGGTGTTGCTACTGTTGTTGTTGTTGGCCCCCCACCATGGAGGCAAACTTGCTTTCCTAGAATCTGAGTTGGTGACTCATACCTCGTATACACTGCACGAGGTTGTAGAACTGGCATGCATCAACTCCAGCGGGAGTAGCTATGAGTTCAATCGTAGGAGGAGGCACGTTCACGTTATCTGGCGCGATGGTCGGGTTTAGAGGGACATCTATTTGTTTGATGGTTATAGTAGGTACTTATTGTTGTTTGTGGGCTGGTTGCTTGGTGAAGCCATTAGTGTTTAGTTTCGAAAAAAAAAAGAGTACTTAGCTTTTTGTCTCAAGTTTCCCACAGACAACATCAATTAATGTCACGCGATTTGGCTCCTCTTGCGTGTTAGATGACTCAGACCTTGATGTGGATAGTACCTTGTCAAGCTGAGTTTGAGATGGCTGAGCTAGTTTTGTTCTTTAAAAGGAAGAGTTAGAGTGCCCAGGTTTTCTTTACCCAAGGTGGGCACTCTAATGCTTAAGTCAGAGATTGTTTTGAGAGCTTTAGAGAATAAAAAGAGCTTGAGAATGTGTAATCACACATACCCTCACAAGTAGAAATGAGTGCCTTATATAGGCGTTAGTGGTCTGAGTCTCCTTACAATGGGTCTCCTCTTCTTGCAGAGCCATTTCCACTTGGTTCGGTGAGTTATTGTGTCGGTTACGTGTTCTATGCGGGGTTACGATCTGTCCGAGTAACTATGGGGCATGCGGTGCGGTAGGCCGGTCCAACAGTCGAAGCATTAATTACTCAAAGATCTCGGGCTGGTAACATCTCTTCGAGGCAAGTCAATGACCTCGCTCGCAGGTCGCCATAGATTCCTACAACTCAGCCAGTTTGTGGGGTAGGTTCTACGAGTTAGGAAACCTATTAGTTCAGCCCAACCGAGGTGGAGGTCGGCATGGACGAGGTGCTTGAGGCTAACTTGCCAAACTGGTTCGTCTAGTCAATGTCGAGGTGTCACTTGAAGGCCATGTGTCGCGAAGTGATTTGGAGAACCAAGTTACCCCTCATCAATTATTAATACTATTTTATTAATTAATAAGTTTCAAATATTATTTTTTGATGAGTGGCATTTTGGTCCTTCCACACAAACAATGACACATGGATGCTATCGACAGCTCAATGCCAAGTCAGTAGGCCAGCTCGACGAGTCAACACGTGTCATCCAACATTTGGTAGGTGGCTAAGCTGGGGCGAGCTTGAGCCACCGACAATGCGAGCTCGCCCAAACCGTTTCACGCATGCCCTTGAAGGCACCACTATCGCGACCACAAGACCCGCAAACAACCTGTAACAGTTGCGCAAATCTAGAAACTGACATACTAACAAACCTTATATTGGGGAAACAGCTCCGCCAAAGACTCAGAGACGTTGCCCAAGGCACCTAAACCCCAGATAACTATAAAAAGACTCCAAATCCACCCCAGAATGTATGTGCTCTGATATACATAGCTTTCTCACACTCTCAAGAGAATTCCTACAACCCCCTTTCTGACTTAAGCATCGCAGTGTTCTCCTAAGTAAAACCTACCTCGGCACTCTCACCCTTCTCTTCCTTGTAGCTTGCCTTTAGCTCAGACACTTAGACAATAGCTCGGCAGTGCAGCTTGGCCTTCCCAGATTGGACTCTTGTTCGAGCCTAGTCACAATACACGAGGGAGCAACTAGATTGCACATCATCATTTTTAATTATTATTAATATTACTATGTGTTATATAATATTATTAATATTATTTTTATTAATTATTAATATCATTATCAGTTTACTAATATTTCTCTTTTATATATACTACTAAAAAATAAATTATTGTTTTTAATGTATAACTGCATAGATCATCTCAAATGTTGTAACTAAGATGCACGAAATCATAACACTAGGTTTGGACTGAATTACACCACACCTTGGAGAAGGCCTAAAGAGGTGTGATGTGATTCAATCCACACATCTTTGTCCATGGTGCAAAACAACTACCCTATTGAGGGGTAGTGCATTTTCATACACACCAAAGGTGTGGTGTGAATGAAAACAGGCCGTCCAATTTCTCAGCTACGCTACAAAACACTCCCTAATCATTAATACTTTAACAATATATATGACTTCAAACAGAAGAGTTAGGAAGGTATGCATGAAGCATGATCGTGATGAATCATATTAATTGGAAAAAGCAATTAACAACCCAAAAGCTCCGTCTGATTCGTGGGAATAGGGGTCTGGAATCAGAATTGGAATGAGCTATTCTGATTCCAACTGTTTGATTGGGCGGAATTAGAATCCCGTTCCCATTCCTTCTGGAATGGCATTCCCCATTTGAGAGAATGGTCATTCCCTGCCTCTCCCTTGGGAATGAAATCCCATTCCTACTAACTGTCATTTCCATTCCCATTCCTGTCTGAACCAAACAGACAATGGGAATGAACCACTCCTATACCGATTCCAAAATATTTCGATTCCAATTCTGATTCTGGTTCTGACTGCGAACCAAACGAATCCAAAATGTTTTCAGCCTTAAGCAACAAAAATCTTTTCAACTCAGTTAGGTAGGAGAAGAGGCAAGAACTCTGGTTCTGCAGACATCATTGGTAACCTCTTGGCAATGTTTTATTATAAGTTTAGATTTAGTTGGAGACAAAATCATGTACACTGGGTGGGCTACTTGGCATGAATGAACATAATCTCGTGGATAATAAAAGAAAAACCGTGTGGTCTATGGGTGTGACTTGGGCATGTAGGGTGTAGGGTCATGATGAAGTTCAACCGAAGCCCATCCAAGCTTATCAACCCAGGCCCAACCCAAGCAATCCAACAAAACTCAAGTTGAGCTTACGATCCACTTGAATTAGTTAGACTTGGATAGGCTGGTTGAAAATACGTACAAATTTCATTTATTAATATACATATACAAACTCTACACACGTAATTAGAAAGAAAGATTTTTATACAAATATAATACATATATGTATATATTTGTTCAAGCGGGCTCGGCTTGAGTTAGACCAGGCTTAGGCTACCCAAAGCCTCAACCCAAGTCTAATCCAAGTTTAGGTTAGGCCCGAATTTTTTGACCCAGGCCTAGCCCGAAACCCAAAAAATCTGGCCCAACCCATGAAAAAATTGAGTTGGGCCGGATTACACTCGCCCAGGTTGCACACCTATAGCATGGTCCCATCTTTTTCTCAAGTCAGAATCGTGCCAGCAATGCTTTTGGATTACCTAATAAAAAGGATAAATATAAAAAATAACTTAGCTTTTTTGTTTTTTGTACAATCTTATAAACTTTCCTTAGTTTCTATAGGAAATGCTTATGTATACATTAATCTTTTAAACTATCAGATTTACCCTTCAATCGTATGTTATGGGAAATAGACATTTTATGATCATTTTGATGCTATGGTTGAATTTAAAATAATAATAATAATAATAATAATAATAATAATAATAATAATAATAATAGTAATAAACAATAACATAGTATATATATATTCATAAAATTAATAAAATAATGACAAGATTGAATAAAATATCATAAAAATAATTAAAATAATAACATTACAAAAAATCATAAAAATATATTAACAAAATAATAGTATTAAAATAGATAAATAGTAAAAATATTAAAACTCTGAGATAATAGTAATTAAATCTTAACATATGAATAATAATATGTTTATCAAATATTAATAAAGTATTGATAACATAAGAATCAAATAGAAAAAGATAATAAATGTCTAAAACATATTAAAAAATAATAACAAATATTACCATATTAATAATATATTAAAATGTAGATAATATAAGAAAAATATTTTGTTATTAATAAATTAAGATATTAGTAGTAATATTTTAATAATATATTAATGAGCTAATAAAAATAATAATATCCATAATACAAAAAATGGTAAATATAACTAACATAATAAGGCCATATTGGGGGCTTCCCAATACACCCCTAGAGGGGGTGTTTCGGGGTCCTAACTGGTTCAGAGGGTGGACTGACCTTAAACAGGCTCCTCTGAACCAGATTCGAAAAAACTAAAAGAATAAAAAAAGCTACCGATACTGTCCAGACGTATCGATATTTAGAACCTTGTTTTATAATAATGTTCTATTATATTGAATATTTTATTATTTTAATATGAACAAAATAATATAAGAAAAAAGTAGTAAATTTTCCTAGGAATGTAAGACATAAGAGGGTTTTAATAATTCGCCAAATGGTTTGTTAGTGTAAAGCATAATTGTAGGAGATTTGTGCGGAGGGGGGTTGTTTTTCTCTTACATCTCCATATGCGTGTGCTCCTAGTGATTGGGGTTGTTAATGCTTCAAGAATATTCCTGGAGGTAGCCTTGTTGTTTCCTTCTTTTGATCATGATGGTTGAGAGTTGAGACACATTAATTGCAAGGTAGGAGGTTCTTGGGCTGAAATCTAGAAGGCATGGTTTGTGTTTAGAATATTCAGGGCACTTTTGATTCGTAGGAATAGTGGTCTGAAATTAGAATCATAATTGGTCATTTTAATTTCAATTGTTTGGTTAGGCAGGAATCAAAATTCTATTCTTATTTTTGTTGGAATGCATTTTCCCATTTGATTCCTTTTACTTTCTTGAAAATGAAATTCCATTCCAGTTCATAGGAATAAATCATTCCTATTAGACCATTCCACTTCGGATTCCAAACAGTGTTTCTATGGTGTAGCAGATGGACTAAAAGAGCTGTATGGTGCGTTTTTTCGGTGATGTTGTGGACATACAAATGCCACATGCAATGATTCGTGGGGAATCAGTGTTTGGAGATATATCATTGCTGCTACATCATCTACTGAGAGGTTAAGTTTCATTGTCTCTCAGCTAAGGGAAGGGAGTGATTTCCTCGATAGTGGGGACCTGCTAGAATTACCAGCCGTCGTTATAGATGAGATTCAACTGGGAAGTTACCGTTTGCAGTTACTGTGATTTTCGAAGATGTTGAGATAGTGTCAGTGGTGACATGTTTCTCGGAGATTTCTTTTATCTCACAAATACATTTAACGGAATAATGGTTTACATTTTCTTTTCATGGGATAGCGATGGTTTTGAGTGTGGGAGAGGTAGTTTTTCATGGGCCTGCATTGGTGGAATATATAATGGTTATAGAGAAATTAGGATACAAGTGAGGGTTAAGGAGGGATAATAATAGAAATATAAAATATTATATATAATTTTATAAAATATAATTGGAATAATAATAATTAAAGGGGTAATAATAGAAATAGATATATAATTAGAATTGATGAAGAGTGATTTGGCACAACCTATTAAGTATTGGTCATGTGAATGCATCTGCCCGAAGGGTGGCAACTTAACAAAATGAGCCTACTCAGTAGTTTCAGAGCTCGGGTGTTCGATCACCTCGGCACAAAGCCATCTCGGCATAGAGTCACCTCGGTGTGAAGGCATCTCGGCACCTAGTCCAGTTCAGGGCTCGAAACCCGGAGTGACACGTAATCGACTCCAGAAGCTGCCCAACGAGGTTTGAACCTCACAGGATCACACCGCATAACGGCAGGGCTTATCCTCTCCCCGCCTGGATCGGGTGGCGATAGACTTCCTTAACTGATATCTTACTCCCCGATTAAAGCGGAAACGGATTTCATCTACTCAGGCCGAAGATCTTGGGACTGTTTCGTGAGATCCACAACAACTCAACTATATAAAGGCAACAACCCCTCCAAAGCCCAAGATATGCGTGATTGTTTACAATCAAGTTCTTTAGCATCCAAAACTATAACTCACAACCACAACATATTATTGACTTAAGCATCGAAGTGACCTTACCGGATCTTCCACCCCAGTCTCTCTGATCCCTATTTCACAAAATAATTGAATCACCCAGATATAATAACTGAGGGACAATAGTGGAAATAGATAGGTCTTTTGATGATAACCATTCTCATTTTTATAAATGAAGATGAGATACAGATATAATAGAAGCAAGCATTAATCTTTGAACTCGTTAGAGTTGGTTTTGCAGGCTTGTTTTCTTCATGTTTAGTTGCACTTTGATTCAATCTCTATTGGAGGCAGCAGCAATCCCTCCTTTTTCGCGTTTTCAGAAATTTAATGCCATTTGCAGAGGTTTCACGAGTTATCTTCTCTCAATGCTCAGTTTTTCATTTTTTTTTGGTTCAGTGATTTGGTTTGCTAGGTTTAGGATCTTTATCTTTGACATATTATATGTTTGGTCTTTATTGCTCTTTTGTATATTCTCCTGGGTTGTATCTGAGCATTGGGATTTTGGCTGGTTAGCCTTTCCAAAATAAATTAAATAAATAAGTAAAAGTCTTGTAGCCAGATAGATTCGACTAATCCAATAACTGTACCAAAGATGTAGGGAAAAAGTACAATAAGTTATGGATATTCTGCTTGTTGGCCAAGATTTAGGGTATTAAATAACCTGTTTACGGGTCGGGTTTAGGTCAGTTCTTTTTTTTTTTTATTTTACTTTTTCCAAAATTTGAATGGGCCCGGCCCAAACCAGTATAGAATCTTTATGGGCCGATCCCGAAGACTGGCCTGTGAACAAAGTTTAAGACCTGTGAAGCCATCAAATTGGTTGGTACCTTTCTCTTTGTAGGGCTCTGTTGATTTTTTTTTTCTTTTTATTTTTTGGTGGGTTATGATGGAAAAAGGAATCCTATATTCAATTAGTCAAGGTTCTGATATTCTTTTGGAAATTAACAAAGAAGGGAGAACATTTGATTTGGTCAAATGCAAAAAAGGGTACGTAGACTTGACATCACTACAGTTATAGTTACTGTATTTTAGCTATCGTAGCTAATAATGAGATATAGCGATAGATAATTTAATGTCCGTGGCAAGAAAATGAACTTTAACAATGGGCATTTTGGCGATGGTACAAACTGTTTGCCCGTGGCTAAACGATGCTTATAACCACGGTTTTAAGGTATTCGTGGCTATAGGTTACATCACTAGAAGTTTAACTGTAGCTACGGTCATTGTGCGTGGCTAAAGGATTTTTTTGGCCGTAGGTAGAAGCTATTTACAACTATAGCCACAGATTTTAGTTATCCATGGCTATAAGTATGAAGAAATAGATCTATAGCCACAGATTTTAGTTATCCATGGCTATAACTATGAATATATAGATCTATAGCCACAGATTTTATTCATGGCTAAATTACACTTTGTCTGTGGCTAAAAGCTATGTATAATTATAGCCACGATTTTAGTTATTTGTAGTTATGAATTTATTTGAAAATATTATAAATTAATAAATATATTAAAAATTAATTTAAGGATATTTAATAAATAGATAAAAATTAGTGGGCACCCACGCAATGCACAAGCTTTGTTAAGTGAATTTTAGAAAATAGAAACACATAAGAGTAAACAACTTTTTATATTTTAACTTTTTAAATAATTAAAAATTATTTGTTTATATACTATATTTAATAATTTTTTATAATTCAAAAATAACAATAATTAATTTTAGATAAATTAATAGTCTAATATGTAATAAATGACAATAGCTTAATTTCCAATAATTATTGAAAATTTATAGAAAAAAATATATAATTATAGAAATGAATTTAAGAGAAAAATGATCGTTCATTTCCTCTTATCTCTTTAATCTCTTAAAGAAGAAACTTACATTAATTTTTTAGTTTTCCAATGATATTCAAAAAACACAAAACACTTCTTCTTCCGTATAACTCAAGGGCCTCATATGCAATAAAAATAATTATTAATTTAATAATAATAATAATTATTATTATTATTGTTATAATAATAATAATAATTATTATTATTATTATTATTATTAATAAAAGTTAAGTAGTGCTAATTAATAATAATTGCTATAATAATTATTGATTATTATTTAATTATCAAACATTATATGAATTTTTAATATTACTTCTTTATTGAAACAATAAATTAATAATTATTATTATTAATTTCTAATAATTATTAACTCATAATTAATTATTGTACTAATTATTAATAATTAATAAGTAATAAGAATTATTTTAATTATTTATTTTAATAATTAATTAAAATAATTATTATTATTAGCTGGAAATTAATTATTCATTATTATAGTAATTATTATTAACTATTAACTATGAATAATTAATATAATAATTATTCATTACTTATTAGTTTTTAATTAAATATTAATTATTATAATTAATTATTAATTAGTAATAAATAATTAACATTAATTATTAGTAGTACTAAGCATCAAAAGCCATTAGTCAGTCAAAAACCGTTCACTTGGTAAAAAACCATCCAACCTTATTGGTTCAACTATCGACCCATTTAACTAGGTCACTAGGTCGCAGGTTGCATACTCAACACATGCAAACTTTTGAAGGCCATAACTTTGCACTTCGATGTTTGATTGGGTGATATTTTTTTCATTTTGGGTAACTTTTCTAAATCTATAAGTCCCAAGGTGACGTAGATGTCTTTCCCCTCTACTTTTTGTGAAAAGAAAACCTTTTTTGCCTTAAATTCCATTTTTTATTTTTTTATAGATAAAAATAAAAATTGGATTAAAAACATAAATTAAATATAAAATTTTATATATAACATATCTAAAATATAATTATACATTATTTATTGATAAAATATGTATTTGTACACACATACAGATGTGGCACGGGTAGTCAAGTCAATGCCTAGTCTAGTTATTTGAACATTGTATAAAAACATGCTCAAAATAAAGGTGATCATTTAGCCATTTGAAAAACTCCACGCTTAGACCTAGGTTTTGTGCTTAGGTCCAAGCCAAGGCTTCGGCCTTCATCATCAGAGCAACAAATTAGGGTCAGGTCTACGCATAGTGCTTTCTCAACTCGTCGTCAATCCAACTGGTTGAACTGTTCGAACCATCACTTAATCAGGACTCCGAGTCCGATTTTGTCAAAACTAGGGTGTTCACATTAAATGTCAAATTGATCAAATCGGCCCAACCCAACCCGAGGTGGTCGGTTTTTCAAAATCACTAGTCGATTTCGATTTGTATAAAAAAATAAACCAAAAACTCAATTCGGTTTTGGTTTTCATGTATGAAAACAGAAGCTAAATCGAACCGAACCAATCCTATATTTTTAAGTACTTATTAATTAGTCCCTACCCTATATGTTAAATGTTGATATATTTTATTTGTGTTTTGTTTAAACTTAAAAAAAATGGTTATTTATGATAAAAACTAAAAACATAAAACCAATACAAATATAATACAATGGTACAATATTTAATTCATTTTTGTATAAATTTAATTATATATTGACAAAAAAATTAGTTTTGCATAAAAATTAATCAATTTAAATATACATTTTGGTTTTGCATAAAAACTAAAAAGAAATAAACTTAGGTGGCGTTTGATTACACTTTTTAGACATCTGAGGTTTGAATTAGTTGCTTTTCAGATGCCACCAATTTCATATCTTAATTCGTAAAAGGTGGGACAGGTGCTTAATGCGCTTAAATGTATTTCAAATGTGCGTAAAAGACATTATTGTCCTCAAAGATAATTTAAAATGACATTTTTGTCCTCCGTATATATAAAACTCGAAAGTTAGGTCATTCAACCCTCTCCACGACCTAAACAAGCTCCACTGCTGTTTCTATCTCTTCGAACCCTCTCTACGACCTGAACAAGCTCTACCAACGTGAAACTCTTTTCAAACCTTCTCTGTGACCTAAACAAGCTCTACCGGCATGAAGCTCTCTTCAAACCCTCCCTACGACGTGAACAAGCTCCGCCGCCATGAAGCTCTCTCACAGGTATGGTTTCTTGCTTCGATTTCTCTCCACGACTTTAGGCTTTGTTTTCTTGTTTCTATTTGCAATTTCTCTAATGGTGTGTGTAACATATAGTAGTTGATTTTGGTTGACTGTTTGAAATATGTCGTGTACAACTTTAGCTTTGTTTTACTTCTATTTCTCTCCATTCTAGTGTGAAGCATGACGTGTTTTCTTTTCAATGAAATGCATACAGTGTTTGGATTCTATTTGAAATATCTTCACCATAATGGAGATTTTAGGATTTTTGGCATTTTTTTTATTTTCTGGGGTTTTGTTTTTATCCCCTTCTATTAGAAACAGGATCAAAAGAATTTATTGGATGAAAAAATAGAGGTAAATGCCAATTGAAAAAGGTTTATTGCTAGCTTCTAGTTTCAGCCCAATATTGATGATTCTTTTGTATGATGAATCTAATATGCAAGTGCCTAATGAAAATGTAGAGGAAGTAGAGATGGAAGAGCGTGGCGATGGAGAGAGACCTCATGGGTAAGCTGATGCATAGTTCATGGCTTCGTTGCGGAAGGAAATTGCACAAGATTTATTAAATCGGAATATGCATTGAACTACTTATCTTTGATCCTAGTTATGCACTTGAACTTTATATGGACCAAAAAGTGCCAGCTCGCGTTTGATGAGCTAAAAAGGTACCTAAGTACCGCCTCGATTTTGACCCGACTTGAGGAATGAGACAAACTAAAGCTATATCTCTCCTCGAGTGACGAGGTGGTCAGCTTGATACAAATCAAAGGAGTAGACTGGGTCCAATGACCCATCTACTATGTAAGTAAAGTTTTGCAGGACGTAGAAACTAGATATCCTGACATCGAAAAGCTAGCGTACGCACTAGTAGTAGCAGCTCAGAAACTATGCCCATACTTCTAAGCCCATACCATTATCATCCTTACCGATAGACATCTGAGGCACATTTTACTTTAGCTCGAGGTGTCCGGAAGATTGACGAAGTGGCCATCGAGCTAAGCTAGTACGACATCCGGTTTGAGCCATGCCCAGCGATCAAAGCCCAAGTCTTGGCAGAGTTCATGGTAGAATGCACGTTCAGCATGCCGGCCCTGGAACCGACTGAGCCCGCTAACGTGTTAGAGGCATCAACCAGCGTGGCACCGGTCCCGGTCAGAGTAGTACCAACCTAGGACGAGGAGCCTTGGATCCTCCACATCGATGGCTCGTCCGACCAGCGAGGAAGTGGTGCCATACTGATATTGTACGGCCCGAGCGAGGTGAAGTTGGAGTATGCTTTTCGGTTCGGATTTGAGGCATCGAACAACGAGGCAGAGTATGAGGTGCTAATTGTCGGGCTAAACTTAGCAAAGGAAATGGGTGTAAAACACCTCGTCGTGTGCAACGACTCTCAGTTGGTGGTTAACCAAGTCAATGGTGACTATGAAGCTCGCGACTCAACCATGGCAGCCTATCTAGCCAAAGTAAGAGAAATCATACCAAGTTTCCATTCATGGTTCGCCAGGTAGATACCGAGGTTCGAGAACACCGAGGCCGACGCCCTATTATGATTGGCGAGCTTAAGCGATAACATAATGCGAACTGTGTACATAGAAGACCTACCTCAACCTAGCATTCTCAGGGAGGCAGAAGATGTCGCTCCCGTGTTGCCAACAGAGCTGAGCTAGATCGACCCACTCGTTGATTACCTGCTCAACAGGACCCTACCATCCGAATGCAATGCATCTCGGAGGGTAGAGCATTAGTCAGCCTAGTACGTTCTTATAGATGGGCAGCTATACAAGAGGTCTTTCACACTCCCCTACCTACATTGCTTGCAACCTTTAGAAGCAAACCGAGTACTCCACGATATCCATGAAGGGATTTGTAGAGGACACCTGGGGGGTTGGGCGCTAGCTCAGAAGGCGCTGAGGCAAGGATATTACTGGCCTACTATGAAGGCAGACGCAATTGAGCTCGTCAAAAAATGTGACAACTGTCAGAGACACGCCAACATCCTCTATCAACCTGCTGCTAATCTAAGGTACTTAACCAGTCCGTGGTCCTTTGTGCAATGGGGGATAGATATACTCGAACCATTTTTGCCTACAACCGGGCAGAGAAGATTCTTAATAGTGTTAGTGGACTACTTCACGAAGTGGGTGGAGGTTTAGCCCCTAGTGACAATTACGGCCCAGAACGTGCAAAATTTCTTTTGGAGGAATGTAGCATGCCAGTTCGGACTACCTAAAGTACTAATATTGGATAATGGGAAGCGGTTTGAGGATATTAAGTTCTAGAACTGGTGTAAACTTCACTTTGGTAGCAAGGGTTTGTGGGTGGACGAGCTAAGGGTCATCCTCTACCGATTGAAAGATCGTTTGGTGCGAGCTAAGGGTTTGTGGGTGGATGAGCTGCCCAGTGTCCTCTAGGCCTATAGGACGACTATCAAGACCGCAACTGGTGAAACACCCTTCAACCTGACATATGGAACAGAGGCCGTGATCCCTGCCGAAATCAAGGTGCCGACCTTGCGACTTGATGCATACGATTTGAGGGTCAACAACGATGAGCTCCGGACCATCTTAGACCTGATTGAAGAAGTATGTGACTTGGCTTATATTCGGACTCCAGCCTACTAGCAGCGGGTTGCTCGGTATTACAATGCCCGGGTCAGGAAATGACAGTTTTGAGTTGGTGACCTAGTGCTCCGCAAAGTAATGGTACCTGGGCCCGGCATAGGTAAGCTCGGATAGAACTGGGAGGGTCCGTACCGAGTGAGACGAGTGTTTGGAGAGGGTACTTACGAGCTCGAGACTATGGAAGGGAGACAAGTACCTCAGGCCTGGAATGTCGACAATCTAAGGAGGTATTACCTATGAGCTCGTGACTCCAACATAACAAAAAATTTACTAAGTCCACAAGGCCACCAAGTTGGTTAAAAGGACATTGAGCTAGAGAGAGGACTATGAGTCATTCCCAAAGCCTAAGGGCTATGGTGCTGAGCTAACAAAGACCTTAGCACAAAATAAGTTCCAGTCACCTCTTCGGTATGGGCAAATAATTCCCGGTCACCTCTTCGGCATGGTCAAATGAAAAGGTAGCTTGTGGACAGACAGATCAGGCATATACCCTACAGTGCCTGCCCATTGTAGGCACTGTGAGAAGATAGCCTCGCACTCGGCAAGGAGAGCCTCCTCCTCCTCAATCTCCTTTTTTAGCTCGCAGATATGTTCCTCCTTTCGCTTCGACTCCTCGCGCTCGGCAAGGAGAGCCTTCTCATCCTCAATCTCCTTTTTTAGCTCGCAGATATGTTCCTCCTTTCGCTTCGACTCCTCGCGCTCGGCAAGGAGAGCCTTCTCATCCTCAATCTCCTTTTTTAGCTCGCAGATATGTTCCTCCTTTCGCTTCGACTCCTCGCGCTCGGCAAGGAGAGCCTTCTCATCCTCAATCTCCTTTTTTAGATCACGGATACGCTCCTCTCCTCCTTTTGCTTCGACTCCGCTTCTCGCTTCGTCGCCAGCTCGACAGCCCTTATCGTATTGGAATGGCACTCCACCGCTTTCGACTCGGCAGCCTAAACCTTAGCCTCCAAGACTTTCACTTTGACTCTGAGATTTGTAATAACTCTATCTGACAGTCGGATTGC
Organism: Nelumbo nucifera; assembly: GCF_000365185.1. The sequence goes on along the minus strand of NW_010729217.1, from coordinate 223,965 downwards.
TCAACTAGTGAGTGAATCATCGAGTTCGTCTGCAAGAGAGCTACACCGATTAGTAAGGCAGGAAAAGTATCAAGTACAAAGAAGCGAAGTTAGAGACATACCACCATCAGATGACCCCACGTAGTGGCAGCGAGCTTGGAGTGTGGCATCTCAGAGTACTTCGACACCTTGGCAGGCAAGACGGCTTCCTTACACTTGAGAGTGGCAACCTGGGCATTGAAAATGCTTTGGCCCTCCTCGGGGGCTGTGCCAGAAGCAACGACCTTGGGTTGGATAGGCTGGGTTTCGAACTCCTGGGCCACCTCGGGCTTGTGGGCTGTCGACCTGGTTCCCTGGTCATCTTCAACCAGGTCGATGACGGGTGCGTCCTCTTTCATCCTCGAGGCTATAGGTGCGGTGGGACTGGCGACGGGCTCGACGGCTTGGGGATCACTAAGAGATGCCTTTCTCTTTTTCCTCTTCTTCATGTCAGTAAAAAGCTTGGAAACAGGATATCCGCCATAGTACCTGTAGCACAGACATAGACTTAGCAATGAAATCAATGGGAAAGAAAAAGTCCAAGTAGAGACCTACCCGGACTCAACCCTGCATTAACCAACCTCTCCTTAGCTAGGAAGTAGTCCATTTCCAACCTGAGCTTTGCCTAGGCATGGACTTGTTCCCTCATGTCCTTGTCTAACTTGACGTTGGGGTCACTAATGGCTGTCCTCCAGTGTGTCGGAAACGGCCACCCCCCAGCCACAGTGACAATAAAGTAACGTCTCTTCCAGGCTGAGACTTTGTTGGGGAGGCCATGCAGGATCTTGTACCCAGATCGGGGGCTGAGGTAGTAGCTATGGTGTTCGGAAGAAGGAAGGCTAGCCGAGTTTTTCTTAATAGAATAGATCGAGCTAAAGGTGTTCATGGTCAAGGGTTTACTGTAGTGATGGAATAAGGAAATGGTACCTACTATGGAATGAACTGAGTTCGGGTGAAGCTGACCTATGGTTATGTTGAAGAACTGAAGAATTTCCACGATAAATGGGTGGAGCGAGAAGAGCAGCCCAGCTGTCAATTGCTCCTTGAACACCACGACCTCGTCAGGATCGTGGTCCCAAGGGTATCCCTCCAAAGGGATACACCAGCCATGGTCATTGGGGAACTTGTAGTATTTGGCCAGTGTTTGCAATCTCTCCACAGTCATCACGGAAGGACCGAAGCAGTCCGGCCCCGACCTCCGAGAACTACGGGAACTCGAGGCTTCTTTCCCAGAGTCTCCTCGCACCTCGGCTTGGGAATCCACCTCGCTAGGCTCAGAACCTCGTGCCAAGGTGCCCACTTCGGCAAGACTAGATTCTACTGCTTGGCCCGAGGAGTCCACCTCAGTTTCACTCGACTCGCCACTGGCATCCAACAGGTACCAGTGCTAACACTTGACATCGCAATAAAAGGGAAACAAGTTGAAATGGAGGCTTACCTAAATCGAAGAAAGGAGCGGATGAGTTCAAAGAATGAGAATAGATGACATCGACCTAGAAGCAGACATGTGAGCTCAGAACATGAATGCACAGATCATAGCAAAGAAAATGGGGACCCCATGGCCCCTATTTATAGCCACTGTAGTCGGTTTTTGATAGACAAGATCAATGTAATCCAACGGCTCCCATGAAAACCGGTCACACTCCCATCGAGGCAAAAATCAGTGGAGTACGTGTTTTGACGTCCGCGGGGTTGATAAATCCGCGTGACACCCATGCGTCCTTGATACGCGATCTATGATCTGGTTTCTTGGTCGAATCGGAGTGGACGATGAGAACAAACCACTGGACTGGCTGAAGCCAAATCTACCTCAGCCCGACGTAAACTCCTCACACCAAGTCGTGACCCACACATGAGGAGTGGGGGGCAATTGATGAGGGGTGATTTGGCTTGACCTGATAAATAGACACGTGGGTGTAGACTACCAACTGGACGATGACTCAACGATATGCCCACCTCGGTAAGGCAAATCACTTCAAAGTCCCAACCACCTCGGAAAGCTCTGAGCTCCGGGGACACCGGATGGTTGAAACTGTTAAATGCGATATGCAACAAGTTCTAGAAAGTTGCAAATTATCTCCGAGCTTTTCGGGATCATGACACGGAGCTATAGGCCTTATCTGCATCTTGTCCGAATCGGATGGACACGATAAGCGCTATTAGTTAGCACGTTATCCCCCTATCGGAGCGGAACAGACTCCCACTTATCCAGCCCAAAGATCTCGGAAAGGCTCCGTGAGGCCTACGACAACTTGACTATATAAGAGCACTCACCCCCTAGCAAAAGGTACGCGCGATTATTTGCTCACTGGCACTCTAGTACTCTAATATTCAGCTCGCATCCATAATACAGTATTGACTTAAACATCAGAGCGACCTCGCCGGGTTAGCCACCCTAGGTTTTTTGATCCTTTATCTTGCAGTTAGGTCCAACTCGACACAAATAAAGACCAGATCATCTTTTAGCTTGGAGCATCCAGATCGCTCACTATCATTTCCCATCTTCAATCTATCAAAAAACCCCACATCTCTCTCTATCTCGTGGTCTCATTCTATGCCACTTCTCTCTCTATCTTTTACTTGCACAAGAACCCTGTACCTGGAGAAAGAATATACTTGTCAACAATCCTACACGGTTTCTCTTTCTTGAGAAACAAACAAAAATAGTTGTGGTAAGATTACAGTCATTGTAGTGTGTATCATTTAGAGTATTTTCATATTGATATCCTATGTCTTTTATGGACCGATAGAATGGATTCTCAGATCTTCGTGAAGACAGCATTATTTGCGTGATTTCTTTCCATGTAGAGGATGTCCATCTTGTTATTTATTAGTCCTTTGCCTGGGAATATTGAAATATTTTTCTTGGTAATTGTAGTTTATTGTTGTTATTCTTAGGGAGAGGAACTCAGCAGGTACTGATATTAAGGGCGGTGCTTATTTTATTGAGTGTAGCTCAAAAATTCTGCAGGTACTGATAACATATAAAATCCTTTGACCTTTGAGCCTCCTAAGTTCCAGAAGATAAACTAGAGTTTTTCAGTAGATGACATATAAAAAGGGGTTGGGTCAGGTTTGGGAAAGATGGATTGTTGGGTCTCTGTAAGAGAAATTCTTTCTCATCTTTTAGCTTGGTAGGGAGTTTAATTTTGTAGTTATAAACAGATATGGTGCAAATTGGGTGAACCGGGCCAGGTTTAAGGCTAACTCAATGTTAGTAACCCCACCATTGCCGAGCTCATGCCTGAGGCAATGCTAGACAATCTAAGCCCATCCCAAACTAAATTTTGGCAAAATTCCTGTTGTCTCTGTCTCTATGTGCTATGTGTAATACATCTTTTCTGCTTTCAATCAAATTTATTTTGTTTTTTATCAAAAAGGAATCATGTGTCCTCTTATTCAATATGAACTTTTTCAAAAGTCTTTGAGTCATTGATAAGGGGGTCCATATGGCTGTTTTGAACTCTTATAATTTTACTACTATAAGAATGCCAATGCAGCCTGGCAAATTGTCTTTCATTCCACAGTGTGGGGCTTTTTCTTATCTTCCTTGTTGAATTACAAAAGGTCATATCTTCCTTATGATAAAAATTAAATCATGGCTTCCTTGTTCAACTCATGCAGTTTTCTTGAATTTGTATTGTGCATGTTATGGATTGGGTGACTTTTGTCTTGTGTGCTTTCTGAATTAATTGTAAACAATGGTGGGGGGGAAATAGTTACCCTGACTTTGGTAAAGATAGACACAGGTGCATGGGGAGTGAATGGACTTACCGATGTTTAGCCAAATCAGTAACATAGCCCTTGAAGTACTGAATGAAAATCATTCTTAGGGTGGTGCATGAAGAGGATGAGTATACCCCTACTTTTAGTCAAAATGGTAGTGTGATCCTTAAATTGAATGAAAGTAATAAGAAGGAAAGGAGGGATGACTCTAAATTTTAATGGGAGTGTGTTAGCAATCCAGGAGCAGCTGGTATAGGAGGTATAGTAAGGGACAGAAGGGGTATTTCTATTTGGACTTTTAGTGGTCCAATAGGTGTCGCAGACTCCACCAAGGCGTAAGTGTTGGTGGCTCTCATGGGAACCAGAATAGTTAGAACCTTGGGCTGCAAAATTTAGCCATTGCAGGGGATTCCACAAATACCATGAAATGGCTAAGAGACAAAGTGGGTGGTCGGTGGAGATTGAGTCATTTTTTGACAGAAGAGCTAGAAGCTCATTGAAATTACTGCTAAATGCAAATATGACTTGAGATTCCAAGGGATTTAAACTTTGTTGCAGATGGTTTAGCTAAAATGGGTGCCTATTTGGATGTCTTATATAGAAATGGTTTGATTGTAGGTCCCTGTAATTTCCCCTTTGTATCTCATGTACTTTCACTTTTACTAAAAAATCTGTTATCTTTTGCAAGTCCCTGCTATCTTTTCAGATTTCCCATATTTTTCTTATTATTTATTGTGGTATTTTTGTTTTAGCTTTTATATCTGGTCCTCGTTAATTTGTTTGATGCATAAAATGGCTTCACTATTATGTATGATATGGCACTAGGGAGAATGAACATTTGTTTGCTATTTTTCACACGTTCTGACACTGAACATGATTAGTTTTTAAATGGATTTATTCAATTATCCTAATGTTTATTACTTTATTAGATGAAAAACAAAAATGGATCAAAGCTTACAAACAAGATGGTTGTGAATTTTGTGGTAGAATAAGCAGAAACTATTAACTTTTAATAGAGTTTTCTCCACTAGTTAGTTTCTCATTTATTGTTACTATTTCCTTTCTGATTTGAACGCAGTTCATTATTTCACTGTAGTTGGGTGGTAAAGGAGTCTCTAATTGCTGTTATTAACATTCATGTAGGTATAAGCGCAGATAATTACCAAGTTTTCATCTTAAGACTTTGAGCTGTTAAAGTCCTCTAATAAAGGAAAAGTAAGCAAAGTTTTTTTTTTTTTTTTAAAAAAAAAAAGCTAATTTAAAACAGAAAAGGAATTCATTCTAACTAAGCATCAAGTATGCTTGGTCAATGGCCAGAGTATGTAAAAGTAAAACCCTGGATGGGTTGAGGACTGAGGAGGTAGCTCCATACAGAGTTACTTTGTAACAGAGTTGTCAGGTCTCGGGTGGTGAGTGGACTGAAGCTTTGACGGGGATTGGGATGTTGGAGGAGGATGGTCCCGGAACTGCTTGTGTTCTAGGTCTGTGGCTTTCCAACGCAAAAACATGCATGTGATGTAGTCCTGCTCTTGCAGATTGAATAGCCATGACGTGGTCTGGTTCAATGTATTCAAAACATTACCACAATTTCTGTGGATTCACAGGCTCAGTAAGGTGAGAGTTTTGATGTTGTAGAGTTGTAGTGTTAATCCTCAAAATTTACATTTTCGGCATCAGTTGTGGATGCATGGTAGCATCAGCATGGATCCAAAGTCCAAACCCAACACATTTGATATATGGAATGGATACCGAAACAGAGGCATTCAAGTGTCTACTCATTTGAATGGAACATGGAATCAAAGTTGCACCTTTGGTAGGACATCTCCAGCCCAACTTCATGATTCTAAGGAGAGCTCCCTTCTAATTAGTATCCTACCAAATACAATAAGTCTATTGTATTTTCACCTTCGGAATCGCTTCTCTCTTGTTTAGAAACCGAGAGGGGCTACACAAGACGGGGGTAGAAACAACAACAATATATTGGTACCAAAAACAAATTTCAATCAAACCCAAATGATGTACTTACATGGCCTAGAAGGCTATGGCAGTGATCTAGATGGTAAAACCTTCTGTTATTTGGTAGTTCCCACTACTCTCTTTGTTTTTTCCCGAGTTTGATCTCCCCTGAAAGTCCTTGCTACGCCAAAGTCAGAAATTTTGGGATTCATCTCATTAACATCATACCAAAAATAAATCTATCCAAGCTTTTGTTGGACATGTACACATGGACCAACATTCTTTCATCATCTTGAATGCAGCAACCCAAAAGCCTAACAAGATTCCTGTGCTGAAGCTTGGAAATCAAAATAACCTCATTTTTGAGCTCCCTGAATTCTTCGAAAGCCTCTTTACTGCTATTTCTTGTCCTGATGATAGCTGGCCCTAGTGAACGTATAACATGTAAAATAATATGTACATTCTCAGTAACGTTATGAGTCGTTTCTTTTCTTATGTTGATAATTAAAGTTGAGACTTTGTTAAACCAATTTTACCTTGTAAACTGGACGAAACCCACCCTCTCCAATCTTATTTGCAAAGGAAATGTTGTTGGTAGCTGATACAATGGTAACCAAATCAAACAAAGGTAATTCCAGGTCTTTCTCTTTTGTTTGCTTGGCCTGACAAACAAAGCATTATACAAACAGGTAAATAAAAGTTCTATTCTTTGACCCATCTATCCTTTGTCAATAAGGTTCGATTATGATATCGAAATTCAATAATTAGGCCTCCCAAAAAAAGAAGCCTGTTGTAATTGTAGAACCAACCAACAGGCTGGCATGGCAGATTGTTATGGTCTGTAGACTTATTCACAGGCCAGGTTTTGGGCTTGGCTTTGCACTGTATTGGGTTCGGGCTTTGAGCCGGGGATGTGAGTGTTCACAACGATGATGGGGCAACGGGGCCTGACATTACCCTAAAAGTGCAGAGAATAGGATTTGGTCGGTTATGAACTCATATCCTATCCTGTTTCAGTCTTTCAGAGATTACATTGGCGTCCCACAGAGTTCGCCACACGACACATCCAGATGTGCATGTGGGGCACCTGTGGGGCGCGCTGTGTAGGGTGCAGATATGAATTCCACGTTTCGGCCCCGTTGCCGTTGAGCAGGACAGAAGGAATTATTAGCAAAGTAGCACGGGATAATATCAATAGTGGTTGCGGAATGAATGAATCGTTGATTTTACCTTCTCTTTTTCTCCTCTTCATTATAATAATGCAGCTGATAGAAGCCAAGAGAAGCATCCCAGAAACCACAGATACTATGGAAATCACAAGAACTCTGTATTTCTTCTTAGTTGGCTCTTCACATTCATAACATTGAATTAGTCAATTCTATATATAACAAAAAGAACATGTCAGGCAATAATTTCATTTTTCTTTTTCCTTTTTCTGTTCATCCAAGAGAATGTGATTGACTAAGGCTGTTTTTGGTTTGAAAGAACTGTAGGAATTTCCCTTCTTTTTCCCTACCTTTTCTTTCAAACAGAACACATCCTAAATGATTTGTATTCCTTCTCGGAGAAAGTTTACAGCTATACCCAATATAAGAAGCTAGTAGCTATCAAGTGTTGCAGTGAAGAGTTCATCCAGTGGCTAATTGATCCAAACCATTGAAGGACCATAACATACCCCAAGTAATGGAGCAGTCGCAGTCTCATTCTATGTAGGGACTATAGGGAGAGAATGGTAAGCAGAACAAGGCCGGACTCTAGCAGAACAAGGCCGGACTCTAGGAGTTAAAACAGTAGATGTATAGTAATAAAGCACAAGATATTCATACATACCTACATCAGAGAAGCTGCCACTCGCACATAGAATTCTTGCTCACCATCTCCTTTTCCTTATCTCATGTCTATCAAACCGAGCCAAGCCGAGCCGGGTCGGGTCAGGGTGTGGGTGTGTGTATGTGTACGTGCGGTGCATTGAATCATTTTGTTTTATTCGAATTACACCTTTCAATTTTAAAACGTGTCTCTTCAAATTCAAATTTAATTTTCAAAAAATAATTGTTTTCTTTTTCGTGTCTCTTCTTCCTCTTTATGCACTGTTCTGAAGAGGCTCCTGTCTGAAATGACACATCTGTATCCACTCGGGTCTGAGAGCACTCTATAAGAAGAGTGTTGGCCGACCCAATCTTTACACATACACCATTTTTCGACAAGCTTTTCTCTGAGAAATCTGAGCATCAATCTTCAGTGGCATATGGGTTGTTTTATCTTGGCGACCGGTTTGCAATCACCCGTCTGCACTGTAGGGGAAAAATACGGTTTTAAGGAGAGTGACCAAGTGGCACGACTCAGCCCTTCATCTTCCTGCAATTCCCAGTTTTGAGTTCCTGCAACAACTTCGGTTTGGAAAGCGATTACCAATAAGTTCCATTTTGCCTCTCTATTTACTATTTTTACAATATTCTTAAAACCGTATGTATGGAACCTATCTCTGCTACCCCTTCATGAGGAACCGGATACTGTCAATAGTTCCTAATTTCCCTAAACTTGAACCCTTCAATAGAACCAACTACAAGCATTGGAGACAACGCCTGTTGTTTGCCTTAGAACAGTTAGGGGTAGCTTTCACTTTGACTGAACCGAATCCATTAAATATGGAGGAACCAAACCATTCTGTTGTTGCAGAACATTGGACTATAGCCGACCACCTCTACACCAACCATATCCTAAACTGCTTGTCCAATGAACTATACAATGTTTATTCTTCCTATAATTATGCCTATGAAATTTGGAATGCATTAGACACTAAGTATGCTCTAGAAAATGCCAGAAATAAGAAATATGTAATTGCCAACTTCTTGCACTTCACTATAAAAGAAGACATAGATGTGTCTGCTCAAATAGATGAGTTTCAGGTTCTTGTGGAGGAACTAGCAAAGGAAGGCATGGTACTGCCAGACGAATTCATTGTCAGTTCTCTCATAGAGAAACTGCCACATAAATGAAATGATTTCAAGACTAATATGAAACACAAAAGGACACTACTTTGGACCAAGTAGTGATCTGAATTAAAATAGAAGAAAAGAACAGAAAGAAAAATGAGGATCAACTTTCTAAAACTAATCTAGTGTAGGAAAAAACTACAAAATTCAAAGAGAACTTGAATGTGAAAAATGATTAGAAATTCAAAAAACAACAAAAGAAATGAAACTACTATGTATGTGGGAAACCCAGACATTACAAGAAGGATTGCCAGTACCAAAAGAAGGACTCTGGGAAACCCAAAGTCAATTTGACTAAGGATGTTATCGCAGTAGTGATAACTGAGGTAAACTTAGTGGATAAGACGAACGAGTGGGCATTGGACATTGGTGCTACCAAGCACATCTGTGGAGACTGCAATTCCTTCTATGAGTATACAACTTTGTCTGAAGGAGAGCACGTCTTCATGGGAAACTCACAAACTTCGAAGGTCATCGACAAAGGAAAGGTGCTCCTAAAATTGACTTCAGAAAAAATCCTTATGCTGAATGATATACTGCATGTGCTAGAGATCCAATGGAACTTGGTATCGGGAGCACTCCTCAACAAAGTAAGACTGAAACTCACATTTGAAGCAGACAAGGCTGTGTTGACTAAAAATAATGTATTTGTTGGAAAATGGTACAATGTTGGTGGATTATTTGTAATGAATACCCCTGATATTATTATGAATAAAACTGCTTCTTCTTCTGCTTATATTGTTGAATCTTTTGATATTTGACATGCTAGACTGGACATCGCAGTGCTCCTTATTTAAAATGTTTATGTAAATTAGGAGTTTTGAATGTTCCTATTAACTTTACAAATGAAAAATGCCAAGTATGTGTAGAAGCAAAATTTACTAAAAAACTCATAAAAGTGTACAAAGAGAAACTGAATTGTTACAACTTATACATAGTGATCTAGGAGACTTAAATGTCATGAAGCTAGAGGAGGAAAAAGATACTATATAACCTTTACAGATGACTTCTCTAAATATAGCAAAAGTAGTTCTACTTACATCAAAATATGAGACTGATCAAGCTTTCATAAACTACAAAACTGAAGTAGAAAATCAATTAGGAAAAAAAATAAAAAGACTTAGAACGGATAGAGGAACTGAGTATGATGGACAAACTATTAGAAAATTCTTTGAAGAAAATGGAATCATATATGAAACAATAGCTCCTTATCAACCTGAATCTAATGGAGTTACAGAAAGACTTAAAAAAAACACTAAAGGAAATGATGAATGCAATGATAATTAGTTCATGTGAACCTCTGAATTTGTGGAGAGAAGTAATCCTAACGACTTGTCACTTGTATAATAGAATACCACCTAAGAAGAAAGGGCAGATTCCCTTTGAACTTTGGTATAATAGAAAACCTAGTTTGAACTTTCTAAAAGTTTGGGGCTGCCTAGCAAAGGTTGGAATACTTGAACCTAAAAGAAAAAAATTAGGACCGAAAACTTGTGACTATATGTTCATTGGCTATGCACAAAACAGTGCGGTTTATCGGTTCCTTGTAATTAAAACAATTGAAAATATTGTCAAAAATAACACTATAATCGAGTCCCGATATGCAAAGTTCTTTGATCACATCTTCCCTTAGAAAAAAGAAACATCAAATAGGGAACCTTCCCAAAACCAAGTTAAACACCAAGAACTAGTGAATGCTCAAGAAACTAGTACTTCACTTAGGCAAGACCCTGACTTAAGGAGAAGTAAAAGACAAAGAAGAGAAACAAACTTTGGTGACGGAATGTTCACATTTTTGGTGAACAAGGACCCAGTAACCTATTAGGAAGCTATAACTTCACCTGATGCAGTAGTTTGGAAAGAAGCCCTAAAAAGTGAAATAGACTCCTTAGTCACTAATCACACTTGGAAACTTGTAGATCTCCCACCTAGAACTATGGCACTAGGTTGTAAGTGGATTTTTAAGAAAAAAAACTAAAACCAGATGGCACAATAGATAAATTAAAGGCCAGGTTAGTCGCTAAGGGGTTTAAGACAAAAGAAAGATGTAAACTTCTTTGACACCTACTCCGCAATTTCAAGATTAACAACAATTAGGGTTTTGTTTGCTATAGCACCCATTTACAAACTGGTAGTTCACCAAATGGATGTGAAAACAATTTTCTTAAATGGGGAAGTAGAGGAAGAAATTTACATTAGGCAACCTGAAGGCTTCATAATGCCAGGATAAGAAAATAAAGTATGTAAACTAATTAAGTCTTTGTATGACTTAAAACAAGTTCCCAAACAATGGCATGAAAAATTTGATAATGTGTTAGTAAGTAATGGATATAGCAGAAATAATTCTAATAGATGTGTCTATAACTAATTTGAAAATAATACAGGAGTCATGATCTGTCTATATGTTGATGATATGCTAATAATGGGAACTAGTCTAGAGGTAGTAAAAGAAACAAAACAATTTCTAATGTCCAAATTTGATACCAAGGACTTGGGTGAGGCTGATGTAATATTGGGGATTAAAATTCATAAAGAACAAGGGAACTTTATTCTCTCCCAATCACATTATGTACAGAGTATTCTTAGGAAATTTGGACACTATGATTGTAAACCGGTTAAAACACCTCTTGAATGTAGTATTCACTTAAAAAACATGTAGGAGAACCTGTTTCACAAAAAGAGTATACAAGTATAATTGGAGTTGTATCTTATTTAATGAATTGTACAAGACTAGACATAGCTATAGTTATGGGAAAATTAAGTCAGCATACTCATAAACCCAGAAATGAACATTGGGAAACTTTATTAAGATTATTAAAATATTTAAAAGGAACCATAAACTTTGGTTTACATTACTTAGGTTTTCCTCTTGTTTTAGAAGGATTTACTGAGGTAGAGTGGCTAAGGATTGGCGGGGTCTGCGGCAGAGTGGCTAAGGAGCTTGCTGGCAGATATACCACTTTGGCCGCGACTGGTTCCGTGCATATCTCTCCATTGTGATAGCCAAGCAGCAATAGCCAGAGCCAAGAACCAGATGTACAACGATAAAAAAAGGCACATCCGCTTACGGTATAACTTGGTAAGATAATACCTCAGTGAAGGTACAGTCGCTCTGGATTTTGTAAGGTCTAAAAAGAACCTTACAAATTCGTTAACCAAACTACAAACTTCTAAGGTGGTTTATGAGGCATCGGTAGGAATGGGGCTGAGGCCCATTACAAAGTCATTAGTGATGGACACCCAATCTATGTAAAAGGAGATCACTGGAATTTGGTTGAATGGGTAAAAACGAGTCGCTAGATGACTTGGGAAAGCACTATCATTTGTGTCCCATTTCAGATGCCGAGGTAAGATAGTGCTCACTGCAGATTGAGGAGGTTGAGCATAAGTCTCTTAATCAGTTAGGAATCGTGTGAGCAATGCACACTAATAACTGACCTAAGTGAGTATGAAGTGTGACCGCTTCTAAGAGAGATCTAGGGCTGACTCTCGAAAACACTCATGATTCCAAGAGGGGAACAAGGCCAAAATGTTCTAAAACAAAAGAACCACTAAAGAACTAGTGAATTGAGTTGGTTGGCCGGTTAGCTAGTTACGATAAAGAGGAAAGGTTGAAGGAGTCTGACTCCACCCGTACTCTATAACATAGCCTGTTATACCTAAGTGTTGATTGAAGTCCAAAAGGCATCACCATGAATACTTTTCTCACTATGATGCTCAGATTGTTCGATCTTCTTGTAATTTTGAATCTTGTGGGAGATTGTTGGAGGGAGATTCAAATTTATAAGAATCTCTCTCCTCCCTCTCTTGCTTTTGTTCTTTCTTCCCTTGAATGACTCCTTGTCCCATATTGCTTGGGAAAGGAGTGGGAGTGGAGTATATTTTTAGTTTTGCTCCCTCTATGGGTAGGAACCCATAGGAGGAGAGGAGAGGACTATAGATATTCCATGCATGGGGGGGGGGTGCTTTTCACAAGTGCGTGCCGAGCCAGACCGAGTCGTGGGCACGGGTATGTGTACGTCAATGCGCGATGCAGTGAATCATTTTGTTTTATCCAAATTACACCTTTTTAATTTTAAAACGTCTCTTCAAATTTAAATTTAATTTTCAAAAAAAATTGTTTTCTTTTTCGTGTCTCTTCTTCATCTTTGTGCCTCTTTGAATAGATGCACTATTCTAAATAGGCTCTTGTCTGAAAGGACACATCTGTGTCCATTTGGGTCTGAGAGCACTCTATAAAAAGAGGGTTGGCCGACCCAGTCTTTACACACACACACCATTTTTCAACAAGCTTTCTCTGAGAAATCTGAGCATCAATATTCAGTGGTTCGTGGAGGTCTGGTAAGTGAGTGCACGCCTACCAATGGCCTGTGAGCTGTTTTATCTTGGCGACTGGTGACCGGTTTTCAATCACCTGGTTGCACCTTAGGGGGGGAATACGGTTTTAAGGAAAGTGACCAAGTGGCATGACTCAGCCTTTCATCTTCCTACAATTCCTAGTTTCAAGTTCCTACAACAACTTCACACCACTACAACTTCGGTTTGGAAAGCGATTACCAATAAATTACATTCTGCCTCTCTATTTACTATTTTTACAACATACTCTCATATGTAAAGGACACTTAATCTGAATTTGATATAAATCTGGGTTTGTAAGCTACACTATCCTTGAGGGCCATGCTGACACTAAATTTATCCCCAAACCATGCCCCAGTTCGGTATTATTTAACCAATCCTTTCAGAAGTACCCCTTGAGAAAGTCCTCGAGGCTCTACGGTGTACATGAAATTTCCTGGAGAAGGTCATCATCATTCTTCCAAGATGTCAAACACCGATAGAGACCGGTTTTCATGTTCCATCCCAACTTCATTCCCGGTAACAAAGTATCAGATAAATGATCAAAACTCTGCCATAGGTAGCCATGTGGACTAAAATCGCTTCCAAGTTCCATCCCTGATAACGAGATTTCCAGAATCCAATAGCTTTGCAACTAGATTCTTGGCTCGTGTGGAAGAATTCGAAGACCAGAAAATGCTCCTTGTTTGATTGATGAGGATAAGATTCTCATTGTCGGTGATCATTAGAACTCTGGATGAATCTGTAAGAGGATTCTCTCTGTTTGCAACCCAAACATATGTTCGCACTGAGATATTCTTATACCATATCCCCACATATCTGCCCTTAGATTTACCAGGACTGAAGAATACTAGTTCAAAGATTTGTCTAGAGGAAACTTGCGTCTGCCCATCACTGATAGATTTTGGAGTAATGGCATCAGCTGCAATGGAGACATCAATAAATACTGAAATTATGAAGTAGAAAATCAACGAGTAAAATCTATCCAGTGGTCTTTTCTGAGCCTTCTCCATCTCCTACCCCTCGCAGCTCTCAAGTCAGTCAAGTTGAAATTTTGATATTGTTGGAATTTAAAGAGAATTTTCGACTGATATATGGTGACTCAGTTGGTAGGATATTTGACTTGTTAGAATAGAGACCTGGATCGAATCTTGTGCTACCAGGGTTTGGATGGGTTTAGGGAGGAGGAATAACTACCCCCGTTGTGTAGCACCATCATCCATGAAGCAAAAAGAACCTATGGTCAGTGTGAACGACAAGGCTTTTTTTTGACAAAATTACATTCTTTTTTCAATTTGGTACATAAATGTGATCACATATTAGGGGATGTTTGGAACCGTGGTCGTTTTTCAAAAAAATGGTACAACGTCGGATCCATATAGGCGTTTCAATAAATGCCCATGTATCTCATTGTTTGGTTCAACCGATTATTAAAAAATCGGGTATGCCTCGAAAACCAGGACCCCATCGATGCATCGGTGAACCGTTTCCCCAACGGTTGACTGATATGTATCCTATGTGGTGTTTACCTGTCAGCACATACATAAAAAACGGTGATGAAAATCACCTTACCAAACAGCATAGTATTGTTCACTGCTTACATGGCAGCGGATTTTGGAAACATCGATATTTTTTCTTAAAAATCAATCCAAAAAACGCCCACACTTCCAAACACCATATTTATAAAAAATGACAGAAGTCTTCAACTACATTGTATGACGATGTCTTCTATATCCATAGTCAATGTACATAAAAGTCAAAAAAGTGGGATGGCAGTAAAGAGAATAACAAAACTGTTCGGTGGTTGGGTCCATTCGAAATGATGCAATGTCATAAGGAAAACAAGAGATAAAAGTCACTAAGGATAACAGAAAAGTAGACCAACAAACCCATGACCAAGTCTGACATGTCCAGGTGTCTCCAATAAAAGGGTGCTTGTAGAGGTGCTCCTATTGCTTCCTGCAATTCCTCTCAATTTTCAATAGAATGGTATATTCGATAGTTGAATTTGTTGCTTATCTTGTCTCTGAGTTCATAGCTCACTTGTCAACTTCGTCCGTCTTTTTAATTACAAGATGGATAAGTTTGATGTTAAGCCAGAAAGTCCCATTGCCTTGGCAGCTTGTAAGCCAATTATAAAACAGAATCCATGTGAAAAATCAACTGTAGGAACCGTGTCTAATACCGTAAAGCATAAAAAATAAATAAAATGTAGAACAATGTCTAATACCATAAAACATACAAAAAAAAATCAACTATAAGAACCATCTCAATTTTCTTCTTTTCTTTTATATTTTTATTTTTTCAATTTGCGCAATGACTGTTGAAATGGAAGGGCAGCTCTCTTAGATTACACATGCCAGTTTTAGTTTTCTTTCTATATCGATATGACCCAGTTACCTATATTCACTTCCCAATACGATTAAGTTTCTTATATCAAAGATTAAGCTGAATGATCAATCGCCTCCTTGGTAGTTCTCAATAAAAGCATTGATCCCAGACAGACAATACAACACCTCATTTAATCAGAGAAGTAGTGAATATAACTCAAAAACTTTTTTATACAATAAGAGAAAATTTTTTATTAGTATTCTATATTGAATTAACATATTTTTAAAGTTCGAGTACTGAATTGTTATGTCTTAAAGTTCAATGACTAAAGTGGCACTAAACCCAAAGTGCAGGATATTAAGAATTTTACCTAAGAAAAAGAAGAAAAACCCTTATTTTGGGGATTTTAGCGCCTCATTTGGATGAAACAAGGTTGAAAACTTGAAAGGTATACTACCACGGGTGTTATCTGGCCCATTTACTTAGGCCCATAAAAATGGCATTGTTCATTATTTAATAAATTTTCTTTTATTTTTTTAAGTTTACTAGTAGAGGAGCACTTGCATTTGCACGTGCATATCTTAGTTGAAAATATTTTGTGATATCCATATTTATTTGGGTGCCTTTTGCAATATATCTGACTGGTTTGTATGTTGGTACTTTCAATAAGACTATGTTTGGTTTGAAGGAAAAGGTAGGGAAAGGAAAGGAAAGGCAATAAAACTTTTACAAACTTTGAATAGGTTTTTATACCTTTTCCTTCATTTCCTTACCTTTTCCTTCAAACCAAACATTGCCTAAAAGTTTGTTTTTCTGGATTTAGATTGCTTCAACACCCATTATTGGAATAATCAGATCAGATGGAGGCAACCGAACCATACACACGTGTTTTGGCCAAACAAAGGAGGACCCAAATGTCGGTTAAGTGGATCAATTGGCATAGATAGTATAAAACAAAAGGTAGGGGTATTATTGGAATCCAAAAATTACAATATCGACAAAATGAGGGGAAGTGAAACTCACTTTTTTATATAGTAGATAGATTAAGAGAAGCCTTTCTCCACATTGCAATTAAATTAAGAAAACTAAGAAGGTTATGATCACACTACATTCTATGAGTAGACCATAGATCCAGTGATAAGTACAGAGGCTCGAAACATTGAACATGTGATAATTTATGGGCTCTAGGCCCACATGTGGTTTCTCCATCCCCAATTTACAAAATTTAGCCCACAAGCGTAAAATGCAAATATTCATTATCTAGCTTCCAATGATGTAATAGTTGCTACATTCTCAGTTTGGCAGTCCTTGTTTACCAATAAAAAACCGCAACCAATGGAACTCCTTTCTATGAAGAACCCAGGCTGTTTGGGTTGGGGTAATGCTGCACATGAACTCCCATTATTGATCAGCATGAAAAGCACAGAAGCCATGTCTGGTCTATCTTCTGGAATTTGTTGCACGCATAATAAACCCACTTGAATACATCTTGATACTTCAGACACCACACACGACTCCATTATATTTGCATCCACTAGTTCTAAACCCTTGCCTTCCTTCCATGCTATCCACGCCTAAAACAAATAGCCCAAGTTTATTTTTTTGAGCTTTCATTAATAAATCACAATACAAAGACTGGGTAAACAGATCAATATTAATTAGTACAGAAAAAAAAAATCTCTTACTTACATGTCCTAAAAGGTTATGGTGGTGATAGGGATGATGAAACCCTCTATTCTTCTTTCCGGTCACTATCTCTAACAACAGAACCCCAAAGCTAAATACATCGGATTTAAAAGAAAAATGTCCATCTATTGCATACTCGGGAGACATATAACCACTGCAAGCCACAAGAAAGATGCATATACATATATAGGTAAGTTGTAAGTGGGGGAAATATTTGATTCTATTCTATTGGTAAAACTATTATATGATGAATATACAACTTTTCTTGCTAGTAATACTTACTATGTTCCAATCACTCTCTTTGTTTTTGCCTCAATTTGATCTCCTTTGATGATTCTTGCAATGCCAAAGTCTGAAATTTTAGCATTCATCTCATTGTCTAGCAGAATATTGCTTGCTTTGAGGTCCCTATGTATGATTCTCAATCTGGAGTCTTGATGAAGATAAAGAAGTCCTCGTGCAATCCCTATGATAATGTTGAAGCGCTTTTGCCAAATCATCAGTGGAGCTCTCCTATCATGGTCTGCTCAATCAATTTATATATATATATATATATATATATATATATATATATTATGCCTTAATATCTTCAACCAAATTAAACTAAAAAATTTTTAAGGAATTCCAATATCAAAAACAAATTAAAATATATGCATGGAAATTAAGCCAAGGGACCATGTATACCAAAAATAAAATAGTCCAGACTTTTGTTGGCCATATACTCGTACAGTAATATCCTTTCGTCCCCTTGGATGCAACAGCCTAAAAGCTTAACAAGATTCCGGTGCTGAAGTTTGGCAATCAAAGCAACCTCATTTTTGAACTCCTCAAGGCCTTGCCCAGAATTCGTTGAGAGTCTCTTCATTGCTACTTCTTGTCCGGTTGGCAATACACCCTATGCATGGTTGTATATATAGAATAGAATAGTATTTTGAAAACGAACGTTAATTATACATCATTTACATATTTCTTTATATATAATGCTAAAATTAAAGAAGAGGCATTACCTTATACACAGGACCAAAACCACCTTGTCCAATCTTATTTGCATATGAAAAGTTATTGGCACTTGATACTACAGTAACCCAATCAAACAATGGTAAATCTAGCTCTTCCTTCTTGCTTATTTGTTGATCTGTTGAATAAAAAACTAAAAAAGGTTATTAGGAAATGAATTAGAAGAAGATTGAAGAGCTTCCAAAAGACGAAGCCCCTTGGACAAATTTATTCCTTTAAATTATAATGCAAAGAGAACACACTCTTCCTAGCTATATCCTATATTGCAACATTTATTCTATATAAGATGCATGCTTGCTTCGATTTTATGCATATATATATATATATGATAAAAGTTTAATTCAAACTACTTGCTAATTACACATGTCATGTGCTTTTACACTAATTTAATTAAGATAATTAGTAGCCAATAAATTTGACAGGTCCGAAACATTCTTAAATAACATGGTGAGTAGGAGAATAATTAATTGTCCAGCTGGTACAGGAGGATTTCCAAGGTTGGATTACATATTTACATTATTTACCTTTTGTTTTTCTCCTCTTGTTCCGAATCATAAACCAGCTGATCCAACCCAGTAGTAGCATGGATGAAGTAATGGATATCACTACGATTACCAAAACCCGTCGATTTGTCTCATTTGAAGCAGCACCAGTTTGATCTGACAAACACCAAATATTAGAGATCAGAAGGTAATATTTTTCTTCGATAACCACTTCATTCGAGAAATCCGATATGACCATGGATCCAATCCTATACAGCTGTTGCATAAAAACTATTCCCATGCACAAAATCGCCTGCCTAGACTGATGTAACACTCAGTTTTTCAGCACTCTCTATTATTGGACGATTAATTTTGTTGAGTGAACTTCTACTCGACCAGAACAAGAATCCGTTTTCCTTTCTCAACAAACTGATCCAGTTAGGAATTAGCTAGGCCCAGTCTGTTTTTCTCAAAAATTGATCACAGTTGCCAGTTAAAGAATGGTCAATTTCTATGATGCCAGCAGGAAAGTATAATTTCCGAAGAAGCTTTAACCAATCAAATCCCCCCTCCCGGGCGAATTTTGATGAATTTCGAAGGGAGATTTTATATAATTTCCCTTTGTCAAAGTCAAGAAAAAATTGGAATTGGTATACATATCTCTGTAACTTAATTTGAATAAATTAAGCACTTTGCCTACAAAAGCCTTGGCTTTGGTGCTCTATGAGAAAGATAGATAATTAACCTTTGAATATTGAATGAATTTTGCCATAGGCCGGGCTTCCAAAGAAAAAAATTAAGTGATGCTGTAAGTACCTATTTCTGGCGATACCATTGCTGTCCATATGTAAAGGTCTTGCTCAACGTTGCCATCCTTGAACTCTCTGACGTCGATCAAATCCCCAAACCAGATGATGCACCCACTACCGCTCCTATTAACAAATGGGTTTGCATAAGCCACGCAAGAACAGTTGTGCAAACACTGTTGCTTGCATTCCTCCAGGCTCATGCTGTTGTTCACCCAAAATTTCATTAAGTCCGGCAGTTTCACCCCTTGGAGCTTCACAAAATCCCTTCCGTTTTTACAGTCCGACGGCCTCGGCCGCGTACATCCACCGGACCAATCCAGCATGACCCAGTCTTTCGGTGATTTGGGCGTAAATCCATTCAAACACTTGCAGATGGGAAAATGATCAGGTCTACATATCCCATTAGCGCCACACTGGTTATAAGCGTTGCACATATCCTTCAGAAGATCAAACATCAGAACCCATTTTTGCCTCTGTCTATTCCATACATAGCGTTGTAGAGCCCCTGATTGGTTCAGCACGAACCTTGTAATAATGGAATTGGAGTCATCGTTGCTTTCGTACGTGTAATATAGCTCGTCAGCATTAGAGACGAAAATAGGTCTGAAGATTGCACTCGAGTTCCTGAAAACGCCACTGAACCGAAGCCCATTCCATGTCCCAGTTCGGAACATCTTGATTGATCCCTCCCGAAGAACTAATTGTGGTAATCCAATATTATCTATTATTCTGTAAGAGAAGTCCCCTACCGCAGGATCATCCGTACTCTTCCACGACGTCAGATAACGATTCAAATTGGTCTTAAAAGTCCAACCCACCTTCATGCCCGGTAACAGCGTGTCAGACGGGAAATCGAAGCTCTGCCACATATAGCTTTCTGAGTCACCCTCTCTTAGAACAAGATTTCCAGAATCTAGAAGCTGCGCAACTGATGACTTCTTTGCTACTATTGACGAATTTGAAGACCAGATGAGGCTTGATGTTTTGTTAACAAGAACGAGATTCCCATTTTCATCGATCTTCAAAACTCCGGATGTATCGGGAATTGGGCTGTTTCGGTTGGCGACCCATACGACTGTAAGCGGAAGCGGTATGTTCTTGTACCAAATGCCCAGGTACCTGTTCTTGGAACTCCCAGGACTGAAAAAGCCTAATTCGAATCTTTGACCAGAGGAAACTAAGGTCTCGCCATCACCGATGGATTGCGTTAAACTTATAGTATCAGTTGCAATGGAGATCCATGAAAATAATAATAAGATCACAGTGCAACAGACAACGAAGAGCCACGGAACCTCCATTGGTTAATTTCTGTTTCTGGATCCAACTTGCTCAGAGAGATAACCCATCTTTTAGGATAGAAATATACAACTTAATACATAGAAATCCACAGAGGAATTGACCCGCTTGGATGCTACACAGTCAAAGAAGAGAGAGATGGTGTCTTAGATTAGAATGCTAAATTAGCAAGTATTAGTTGACTATAAAACAAGTAGTAAGCCGTAACCTAAGTATGATGAATTCACTTTTGACGCATATGGCTAAAAACGTAAACCATGACTATTTATGTAATGCTCCGGCGGTCTGGCCCCACCACGACGACATTTCATCTAATTCAATGTGGGATCACAATAATACATCAAGGCATTGATTCGGAGCTCCGATCTCCTGTCTCATGATTTCATGAATGATAAGGAAAATATTTCCAATGCACATTTGTGGTGTTTGGATATGCAGGGGTTCAGGGATCAGAGATTCGATTGGGTCGAATCAGAATTTTTAAAAATAATATATACTGTGGGTCATATAAATAATATATATAATATATTTTACAATTTTTAATATGCTTAAATGTGGTAGATGGATGGTAAGCTTCTTAATTTTTAAAATAAATGATTATGGTTCAATCCTTCTAACTTATATTTTTACCATAATGTAATATGTATAATAAATAGTCATTAATTATAATAAATAAAGAGGTAGATTAGTGGTAATCAAGTAATTTGTAAAAGCAAGAGGCCATGAGTTCTAATCTTGTTAATAACATTTTAAAATTTCACTTATGTATGAACCTAAGTATTTTCATGAAACCGGGACCGGTTCACCGATTTTCCAGCTCAACTGGCCGGTCATCAGGTTTTTCTAAACATTGGTGTCGCATGTCCAAGAACAGGGGTACGAGTTCAAATCTTGTTAATAACATTTTAAAATTTCACTTATGTATGGACCTAAGTATTTTCATGAAACCGGGACCGGTTCACCGATTTTCCAGTTCAACCGGCCGGTCATCAGGTTTTTCTAAACATTGGTGTCGCATGTCCAAGAACAGGGGTACGGGTTCAAATCTTGTTAATAACATTTTAAAATTTCACTTATGTATGGACCTAAGTATTTTCATGAAACCGGGACCGGTTCACCGGTTTTCCAGTTCAACCGGCCGGTCATCAGGTTTTTCTAAACATTGGTGTCGCATGTCCAAGAATAGGGGTACGAGTTCAAATCTTTTTAATAACATTTTAAATTTTCACTTATTTATGGACCTAAGTATTTTCATGAAACCGGGACCGGTTCATCGGTTTTCTAGTTCAACCGACCGGTCATCAGGTTTTTCTAAACATTGGTGTCGCATGTCCAAGAACAGGGGTACGAGCTAGGGATGGTTCCAAATTCTCAAAACCCGCCCCCACCAAGCTGGTTCTAGGGTCTAAGGGTTTATCCTACCCAAACCAACCCGATGAACCGACCTTACACTCGAATTTGCCTTGAAAAAAACCCCAAAATACTTTTAATGATGTAAAGATTTAAATCTAAGCACTCATGGTTACAAAGGCCATGGTCTCACTTGACCATTGAGTTAAGTGATTTGATCATTTGTTTTCATTTTACTATTTCATTTTATTAATAAAGATAATGTAAGTTTTAAACTATATATTATATTTATTGAAAGTCAAGTTTTTAAAAAAGAATATGCTTCATTTTTTTTTTGAAGGGAGATGGTAAAGAAAGAACAAGTTCCACATGTAGACCTTGGAGCTGACCCCAAGACCGCCAAGGTCAAAACCGTCCTTCATAGTGTAGGTTTTGATTCCAAAAACCTCTTCATCCTATTCTTTTTCTTCCCATTCTAGTAGTTCTGGTAGTAGTGAGTCTGAGTCGGGAGCCTTAACTAGAGGTTGTCACACTCACAGTCCTTGAGACCGATGCCAACATGGCTAAGGTTGAGGGGCCTGAAGGTGAGAAGGGAGCCGAGGTTGCGGAGGTTTCCCCTTGGTGTAGGCACTATGGCCATGCTGAGATGGCACCACGTCTAGCTTGATCAATTAAGTCCAAACTCTTTTAGGTACCTCGTCAAACTTCTCTACTATTGTCCCATCTATGATGTAGATATCACCTTGCCCATGTTCACGTACTTTTTGCACATGAAGAAGTACTAGCAGGACTACTACTATTGATAGGCTCAATCGAACACCGAGGTGCTCGTCAGAGCCCCTTCTTCAGTCAAGCATTGGAAGGAGGAGTTCTTCTTTGTGCATCATCAAGGGCACTGGTCGTTCCCTACCGAATTTTAGTCTTAAACACCAGGGTGAAACCCAACCAAATGCAGAGCTCATGGCAATAAGGTAGATAATAAGGGTGCACATCTAGGAATGCACCTCATTTATGATGTTGATCTGAGCTCGACTGATGAAGCCCTTGATTGGTTTGTTCTTAGTTTAAGTCCTTTTTTTCTCTTCGGCTTCAAATGATTGACATGCCCTTTGGTCTTGAAGATCTAATCGTGGGTGGGTGAGGCGCATGTAGGTTGCAATGCAAATGAGGACGGTGTTATGGTCCCGCGCGTAGGATCCCGTCACGGGTCGGTCCACGGTGTGAAAGCCCTGCTTCCCCTTGCGTGCAGACCCTATTGTGGAAACCCAATGGGTGATTTGTCCAAGAGACCACCCAAACTCTCCTTTGGGGTGATTTGTCCAAGAGACCACCCGAACTCTCCTCACTCTTTTCTTGGCTGGAAAACTAAATCATTTACTTCAATTCGTAGCTCCTTAAATAGGAGATTACAGAAGGAAATTCCTAATTAAACTCAAACTCCAAATTGAACTCAAACTCCTAATTACCTACTCCAATTGGTAACACATTCTTACTTAAGATAAGATAAAGATAAGGATAAGATAAGATGAGGGATAAGGGATAAGATAAGGATAAGGTAAGCTGGCGGCGAGTTGGCTTGACGTGTCCAGATAAGGGTGGGCTCACCCCTATGAGCTGTCGTGTGGGCCCCGCTCTGTTGCTGTTGTCGGGTGCGTGCGCGCGGCTCATGGTGCTGCTGCCGTGCAGTGCGTGCACGCGGCTCATGGTGCTGCTGCCGTGTAGTGCCGGGCGTGTGCGCGGTGCGTGTTGCCGTGCAATGCGTGCGGTGTGCGCTACTGCTTGGCGGTGTGTGCTGCGCGCTATCGGCGGTGCGTGCTGCTGTGCGGCGCTACCAGGCGGTGCCCGCTGATGTGCATGCTGCTGCCTATGACTGCGCCGCAGTGCACTACCGGATGGTGTGACCATAACATTACACCCTTCCCGGACTACGAGCTTGTCCTCAAGCTCGTATTTCGGATACATGGCTTGGGACTCTACGAATGGATCAAACGGCTGCACACTATTTCTCAGTCCACCAACAGTAAGAACAACAGGGACTGCCCCGTATCTCCATGCATAAAGCTGGATTATTTGATGCAGACCCCAGCCACCTTTTTTAGTTTCCAGCTCCCAGGCGTAACCATGGCTTACAGTGACTACACGATATGCTCTACTCAGTCCAGCCGTAAGGACATTGAAGTGTTCCCCACCTCCTGGGTCATATAGTTTGAAGTAGYTTTGCGGAAGATCCACATAACAAAAATCGCGTACTGGACAACGACCCCGGTGTGCTATGTTGTGGATCACAGGAATGCACCGGGTATGCTTACAGTAGAGAACCTCAAGAGCTGCCTTACCGAAGAGAATCATGCTATTTAAAGTATCCTCTCGGCCTCCCCCATATATATTTTCCTCAATATTGCRAAACATAGGCCTGTCYGTGAACACAAAATCCATGCCATCAATATAAGCTTGAGAGAAAGTTACCTCTATATCCTGCCCCTCCACCTTACATCTCTTGCGCACTCCTGTTTCTTGGATTTCTGCATAGTTACCATACTGTGSTGCYGCAACCRTAACTCTATGTCCACGCCGAGCCAAGGCCTTCGGTAAAGCCCCAGCAACATCGCCAAGCCCACCTGCCTTCATCAAAGGAGCGCATTCTGTAGGTTCTACTATAGTGTTCGTGACATTGTCCCCGGCCAAAGGGGGAAACTTTACAGTTTCATCCTCCGTGCGCTGATCCTTGGAAATAACTATGGCTGTAGGGGCAGCGATCTGTTGTTCGCTGCATGCCTCTACCCAGTCCAGACGGCGTCTGTTGGTGTTGGCGATTCCCTCCGAACTCATTTCTTTATTGGAGAGGAATGCTTCCAGTAGGCGTCGCATCTCCCAGACGTCTTCCCTAACTACACGAACCTCCATGCTGGTTTCTGCAAGTTGGTGTTCCAGTTCGTGGTCCTTGGAAGATAGCTACTCCATATTGCCCATGACGTTTGGCTCTGATACCAATTTGTTTTGGTCCCGCGCGTAGGATCCCGTCACGGGTCGGTCCACGGTGTGAAAGCCCTGCTTCCCCTTGCGTGCAGACCCTATTTTGGAAACCCAATGGGTGATTTGTCCAAGAGACCACCCGAACTCTCCTTTGGGGTGATTTGTCAAAGAGACCACCTGAACTCTCCTCACTCTTTTCTTGGCTGGAAAACTGAATCCTTTACTTCAAATAGTAGCTCCTTAAATAGGAGATTACAGAAGGAAATTCCTAATTAAACTCAAACTCCAACTTGAACTCAAACTCCTAATTACCTACTCCTATTGGTAACACACTCTTACTTAAGATAAGATAAAGATAAGGATAAGATAAGATGAGGGATAAGGGATAAGATAAGGATAAGGTAAGCTGGCGGCGAGTTGGCTTGACGTGTCCAGATAAGGGTGGGCCCACCCCTATGAGTTGTCGTGTGGGCCCCGTTCTATTGCTGCTGTCGGGTGCATGCGCACGGCTCATGGTGCTGCTGCCACGCAGTGCCGGGCGTGTGTGCGGTGCGTGCTGCCGTGCAGTGCGTGCGGTGCGCGCTGCTGCCTGGCGGTGTGTGCTGTGCGCTATCGGCGGTGCGTGCTGCTGTGCGGCGCTGCCAGGTGGTGCCCGCTGCTGTGCGGCTTGTTGTGCGTGCTGCTGCTGCCTATGACTACGCCGCAGTGCGCTGCCGGATGGTGTGACCATAACAGATGGCATCTCAATCATTGGGCATGGCCTTGTAGCAAGGACGTCTTGGCGAGACAACTCAACAATCAAAGAAGTCAAAGTTAGAGGAAGGGAAAGTCATGGAGGTTGAATCGGAGGAGGTGCATCCACAGCACGTCCAACTACAATTGACTACCTGGGGGAGTCTCGAAGTTTAGTCCCATCAGCTCAAGAGGAGGAGGAGGTTTGGACCTACCGGCCGAACTGGAGTGTCTGCTCGAGTGACACTTTGGAGACTGGGGGCGCCCCCAAGTAGTTGGCCCGAGGTATTCTACTATTGGAGGTCTAGAGGGAAGCTTGTAGCCATAAAAGCAGGGTCCTCGAGAGCACGACCATCTGCAACATAGTGGTGGTATAACTCTTATCTTATCTACCCTTCTTTTCCATTTGCTTCTGTTCTGCTTATTGAACTCTTCAGCACGGTGCAAGCTACCTGTGCCATGGCAACTTTGGTTAATCAAATGCGTAGCCTCCAAAAGTTAGCCAAGGCCATGGAAATAGAGAACTCCCACCTGAAGGTTGAGGTGGCTGAGCTGAGGAAGGTCACGGTGGACAAGGATGACGGCTTGAAAAAGATGAAGAGTTGTTTGCATGACTTGTAGGACGCTCAAGACAAGGCTAGGAAGGTGGCCTAGGAGGCTGAGGCGAAGCTAGCTCAAGCAAAGGATGAGGTGGTCACCGAGTACAAGGATTCTAAGGAGTTCGAGATCAAGTTTGACAACTACACTACAAACTCTTGGCAAACCGGCTTTGCTTAGTGCAATACAAGGGTCCTACGTCTGTGCCCTGAGGTGGCCCTGTGGTGGAAGGATTCGGTCCTTGGGAAACTGTGGAGACAATCGGGGAGAAATCCACCCAACTTACCAACACCACGACCGTGTCCAAGGAGCAGGCCCATATTAACGTCGCCACTGCCGATGAGTGATGACTAAGTTGCTTCCTTTTCTTTGTCTCTCTGATGTACAACTCGGGATGCCAAGCTATTTCCTTTGTAAATAACTTTTGTTGAAATGAATGGAAGTTGACTTTTTTTTTTGCTTCAGCTCTGTGCATCCTTCTTATAGTCTATTACTTCCCTCCTTTTTTATTGTTTGTAACTGGCCAAGGATGTTCTTAGTCTTTGGTTGGCTAAGACCGAGAACATAAGTGTGTGCATACTAGGCAAAAAAATTTATCGTTAGACCACTTTAGTTTGTGTTGGTTGAGGTGGTTCCAAGGTCTTAGAGGTCACAATGGGGAGCTCAGTGGCATCTAGTCTTGTAGTCTGTAGAGCCCGCGTTCCTCGGCCAGGTTGGCCATCGTCCTCGATTGACTTTGCTCTGACATAGGGTCAGATGGGTGCTCGGGCATCTTCAGCTCAGTGGGCCATTGTTGACACTAGGAAGAGGAGTTCAATTGTTGCCCTCTAATCATGTGTGGCAGGAGCACCATTCCCACTAAAATGTTAGTCTGAGCTAACATCGAACCTCGACCATTATCGTCTAGTCAGGTCCTCATGCGTGTGTGGTCCTCAGTCATTACAATTCAGTTGGGCCTTAGTGTGTTGTGTGAAATGTGTGGTGCTTACTCAACTCAATGAGAAGAAACTGGATTTTTATTATTTTGAATGTAAAGTACAGAGGGCTTGCCCACCATTGGGCTCGGTGTCGGTTACTAATAGTACATTCTCAGATTACTCATATTCATATTCCTAGGTATTGGCCTACCATTAAGGTCTTCCAGCTTATACGAGCTTGGTTCAAACACTATGGTGACTCTGTATGGCCCTTTACATTTGGGTCTGAGATTGCCTTCATTGGCTTTGAGTATGATCACCTTATGGAGGATGAGGTTAATTGTACTGAACTCTCTTCAGAGAACCTTGGTGTCATAGTACTTGGCCATCTATCCTGACCTATGCTCGATCTAAGGCTTCTTTTAGGAGATCCAATTCAGCATGAAGGTCTTCATTGTTGATCTCTTTGTTGTAGAGCTCGGTTTGGAGCATCGAGGATCCGATCTCTATGGGGATCATCACCTCGGCCCCGAATGCCTGACTAAATGGGGTTTCTTTGCCCTTTGCCTTGTCAAGCCTCGTCTTCAAGCCATGCAGTTGGGTGCGGTTCATGACTTTCGTCTATTTGTTCGTGACTTCGATCTCTTTGCTCAGTGGTCAGTGCACTTCCGTTGTGTAGTGATCTATCCCAAGCTCAACGTAGTATGCCTCAAACTTCTTGTCTATGAACTACGATCTATTGTTAGTGCTGACCACCCGAGGAATTTCAAACCGATAGATAATGTTCCTCCATAGGAAGCCTTAAGTATTTTGAGTGGTGATTTGGGCTAGTGGCTTGGCCTTGACCCACTTGATGAAGTAGTCTATGCCAATGATGAGGAAATTTTTCTATCCAAAGGCGGTAGGGAAAGCACCAAGGATGTACATTCTCCATCAGGTGAAGGGCCACAAACTAGGAATCGGCGTTAATGGGACCACTAGTTGGTGGAGCAAGTTAGAGTGTCTTTGGTAGCAGTCACACCTCTACACAAGTTGAGGTGTGTCCTGCTTCATGGTTAGCCAAAAGTAGCCTTGTCAGAGGGCTTTGTATGCTAAGGTTCGAGCACCAAGGTGGTCACTGCAGATGCCTTCCTGTATTTCCCTAAGGATGTAATTGGCTTCGGTTGGAGGGAGATACTTCAAGCACAGTAGGTTGTGCAATCTACGGTAGAGCTGACCCTGGATGATGCAGTATCGAACTTCCCTTGGCCGATTTTTCTGGTTTCTGTTTGGTCTTCGGGTAGGGTGTCATTATAGAGATACTACATGATGGGGTCTATCCAAGACGACTCCTACTGCACCGGGAAGATTATCAAGGTTGCTTTGGAGATGCTAGAGTAAGCTAGGGTGTCCATCCGAATTATGTCTTCAAGGCCAATTCGCGACGAGTTCGTGAGTTTGGATAGGCATCTATTAAGAGGTTCTTGGCTCTCGGTATTTGCTGTATGGCAAAGTTCTTGAACCTTCTGATGAGCTCATGTACCTTTTGTAGGTAGCTTTCCATAGAGGGTTCTCGTGTTTCGAACTACCTGATTACCTTGTTCACCACTAGTTGGGAGTCGCTAAAGACTTCAACCCACTTCGCTCCAGTTTCTAGAGCAAGGTGGAGTCTGGCTATGAGGACTTCGTACTCTGCCTCATTGTTGGAGGCTTTGAACTCGAATGGAAGGGCATGCTCAAGAATGATATCATTCGACCCAAGGATATTGAGGCTAGCACCATTCCCTTGTTGGTTGAACAATCCATTCACATGCAGCATCCAAGCTGGAGGTGACTTGACTAGGTTTGGGACCGAAAATGTGCACTCGGCCAAAAAGTTGGCCAAGGCTTGTGCTTTTATTGCAGGTAGAGGAGCATAGTCAAGTTTGAACTCACTGAGCTCCACACTCTATTTTATTAGCCACTCTGACACAGATGTTGTAACATCTGCTTTAGGGGCTGGTTAGTCAAACACAGATGTTGTGCACCTAGAAGTAAGGCCGAAGCTTCCTTATCGAGGTGACAAGGGCTTTCTTCATTCCTATTGGAACATAGTTCCACCCTTCAAGCCCTAGCTTCTTGTTGTGACCATACTCCAACTACCAATTTCCACTAGTGGTGGTCCATCCAACCAGGTCACATTCACCGACAATTAGATCTTAATGCACAATGGAAGAGATGGGATCTCCTAAAAACAAAAATTGTGAGTTCATGGTTTTCGCTCAAACTGATTTAACATTCTCTTCATGTACATTTAAATTAGTTATTTTCTTTCTTGCAAAGGATTTTCCAATCTAATATGGGTTTTGGGAATTGCAAAAGGGGGTTGTGAGCCTTTTTTAGATTGTGTTGAATATGATTTTGTTTCAGTAATCCAAGGAATCTTAAATTCAGAGTACATGGTGGCAAGTAAGTAATTCAACCATCTAGGTCAAGTGGGCTAATCTATGATATCATAATTATAAAGTATAAATAAATAACGAACAAAGAAAAATTGGGCATGTCTCTAATGTTTGGTATATATTAATCATATTAAAGACAAATAAGTGTGATAAATAATTATTATTATTCTTATTGATGTTGGAATGAAATATAAATTTAAAATCAATCCAAAAATAAAAATTATTTTTGGTGGTGGCGGGTCAACAATTCAACCTTTTGAGTTAAATGTGTTAACCCTTGATATCATAATTAAATAAAAAATAGAAAATATAAAAACACAAAAACATTATAAAATAATACAAAATTTTGTAAATAACATTTAGGCACCTATCTAATATTTTATATTAATCATATTAAAGAAAAATAAGTGTGATAAACAATAATTGCTTTATTGATATTGGAAATAAAATATAAAATTTAAAAGCAACCCAAAATTAAAATTGTTTTCCTGGAGGCAGGCAATAGTTCAACCTTTTGGCTCATATGTGCTAACCATTGATTTCATGATTAAATAATATAAATTAAAAAATATAAAAATACTAAAAATATGAAAAAGATAGAAACACTATAGAAAACATTTGGACACATCCCTAATATTTTACATTAATCATATTAAAAATTAGACACAATAAACAATAATTATTTTTAACTTTTTAATGATATAAATAAAATACAAAATTCAAAACTAACCCAAAAGTGAAATTGTTTTCTTGTTTGGTGGTAGATCAATTCAACATTTTAGGTAGAAAACATATGGGCATATCTCTATATTAATGATACATAATAATTTTGACAAAGAAGATTCATTTTTTATAGACATAGAAATATAAAAATAGTAGAAAATTTTGGAAACATATTATATACTATCATCATCATCACAAAATTTGTTGCGTGCAAAGCACATACACGTGTACACATACTAGTTTCATTTAAACACCTTAATCTTTTAGGTATCAATGCTAATACCTAAGAGAATACTGCTTAAAAACACGTTGAATGCTAATCAGTAAAAACACCAACTAAACAAGTTTCATGTCAAAATGCTTGTGTGTGGCATTTTGATATAAAATGTCATTGCCTCTTTAAACATTTAGGCTTGAAATGGCAATGGAACCAAACACAACTTAATTACTATAATTGAATTTTGGAGAATCAAATTCAGATTTGGATTCAAGCAAATCAAAATGGTCATATCCATGTATAACCCTACAAAGGAGCAAGCTTAGATGTGGAGGAATAGGATGGTTAGGGTAGGGCCTCCACAACAACCACAATGCAATCACAAGGTGCCAACTAGCCACTTGGTAAGGTCTCCAGCTGGTTGTAATGGAGACATGGGATCAAATCCTGTCTACACTTATCAGAGAGAGAGAGAAACAAATAAACATCCATATAATTATAAGACTTAATGAAAGCGGATTAAATGAGGTAGGAAGTAATAATTGAAGCTACATTTTCAACCCTTAGCATTAGAGATGAACTAAATACACAAATATGGAAATTTTAGTAGCCATTAAAGCTAGCATTAAAGCTATAATAAAATGACTTTTATATCCTTTCTCAAACAAAAAAAAAATAAAGGGTAATTTTAGTCCAAAAAAACTTTCACGCTACATCCGCACTTTTATATATAATATAGATTCATTTCATTTCCTCTTATTGGGTACTATATTTAAGGTATTAGCTCCTATCTCCTCTCATTAAATTCTATATTTAATATATATTAAATAAATGAGTATTGTGGACTTTTTTTCTACTAAAACACCTCTACTTTCGAGCACAAACTCTGTCTAACCTGCACAATTTGCACCCTAATGGTCCAATTATTTGGGTAAAATGAATCAATTAATGATCTCATAATTAAATAACAAAAAATAAAAAATATAGAATTATAAAAACAAAAATATAGAAAAGTTATAAAAAATGGCATATCTCAAATACTATAACTTTGTCGTTAAAAAGGGTAAATTATAGATAGGTACCATGTATTTTGGGGGTAATTACAAATAGGTACCCTGAACTTTCAAATGCAGCACTTGAGTGTCCTAAACTCTTAGAAATAGTCACCATGGTCCAATGCCGTTAACCAATGTTACAGTGTATGGTAAAATTACTGAAATGCCCATATATATGAATTATTGAAAAACAAAAAAAATTAAAAATGACCAAAACAACCTTGGTTAAATGGCATGTTTCCCTTACTTGAGAATATCTAAGAACAATCCAACGTGATAATAAAACCTGAGAGTGAAATTTGAGAAAAAAATAAGGATTTCAAAAATAAGATTTTGAGAATGAAGACATTAGGACTACAATTTTATAGAGGAGAAAGGGCAAATATTGCAGCTTTGGGTGTTTATTTTCATTAATTTTTAAACATTTTCTTCTTTTTAAGCTCTTGCATTGGAAGGGTATGTTTGGTTTAGAGGAAAAAGTAAGGCAAGGAAGGAAAAGGTAGAAAAACCTTTACAATCCTTATATGAGTTTCCCTACCTTTCTTTTCCTTTCCCTACTCTTTCCTTTAAACCAAACAGAGCCTAATTTTAAAATTTATCAGTTGGCATTATGTCTAAAAGAAAATTATTTTTCACATTAATCATTTTCTTATAGTATATCATATCTACCATACTGTTGGCACACGAAATCATTTTCGAAGGCAAGGTCTTATCTTCCCTACTGATCAAGTTACCATGGCAGTTCAAGCATTATATCTCAGGTGTAACCTTTGCTGTTTGTACCCCCACCCCTCTCAGTTTTTGACCTCCTCTGTCCCAGTTCAGTCAGCCTTTGGACCCTTGCCTTAAAAGATCAATGTTGATGGAGCTTGGTCCGGTCCAACTGGGGTGATCATAAGGCTCATTTTGAAAGGAGTACAAATATAAATATGTAAAGTGCAAAATTTTACATTTTGTATTATTTTATATGTATTTATACTGTATATATTTGTATTTATGCTCCTTTCAAACTGAGCCTAAGGAATCATAGAGGTCAGTTTGTAACTGGGAGGGCTAACCCTCTTGAAGCAGAAGCTCTGGCAATCCTTGAAGGTTTTCATTTTTCCCGTGCTCTGGTCCTGATCCTATCTAGTTGGAAAATAAAGTGACTAAAGTTGCATTTGGTATTTCTTATTTTAAGGATTTATCTCCTTTTTCACAATTAAAATGCTCCTAATAACACAGAATTTAACAATAAAAATGAGATAAATCCTTAAAATAAAGAATGCCAAATGCAGCCTAAAAAATCCTAGTGAATCTCTTCTCTTCAAGTAAAGATCGACCCTAGAGAATTCATACAACTATGCATCTCGGATTGCAAAGCTCTTTTAGCCCCTTTTAAAGCCCATATTCTGTCTTTTACATCCCGAAATTTTAATGTGGCAACGACTTCACATCCTGTGAACCCGTGAGTTCATGGGAAGTGTGAAACCACCAATAAAAAATGAGCACATTGACAATATAGAAAATCACAAACGTTAACGGAAATTCACACATTAGCCGAAGAAATTTGGTTGAACATGACACGAAAGGAGAAAATCACATTCTTTCTGTCATTTGGGATTTTTGAACTCCCACCCATTTTCTCCTCTCCTCCACCGAGCCCCAATCCAGAAGCATCTTCCACCGGCGACCTACTCACTACAAATCGACATTTGTGAATGTGAAATCTACCATCGACGATAGATTTTCAAACTCCTCCCTCCCCAAACTAGATTTCACATCTCTCTGCCTTTTCTTCTTCAACCCAAATCAAGGTTTAAAATTTTGATACGATATATCCGATACAGGGCATATTGTATCATATCTTTGAAAAACTGATACAAGATATGCATAAAAATCAAGCGTTTCGTCTTTTTTATGCATGTCGGACCCATATCGGGGGTGTATCGGGTGGGTATCAGGGGTGTATTAGGGCATATTGGGGGTGTATCAAGGCATATCGAGGGCGTATTGGGGGTGTATTAGAGTGTACTGGTAGTGTATCGATGAAAAAGATACGACCAAAAACTGAAAAAAAAATAAAGGGGAAAAGCAAGCTTTTTTCCTTGAAATAAACATTCTTTCAACCCCAAATGACCCTAAAACTCTAAACCTCATTCCTAGAGTGCTAGATTTGCAAGAAACAAGTGTGAATCGTTAATTTTTTTGAAGATTTTTCAAATTTTGAAAATATATGGCAAAAATATGTAATTTTTTTTCAATTTTCTATAATGTGTTGTGATTTTTTTTCTTGAATGCTTAAATTTATGTTGATCTACATTTCTTACATTCAAAATCACAATTTTTTGTGTTATCAATAGATTTATGGAAATTTCATGAAGATATTTGGGGAAAATATAAATTAACAAAAAATTTGAAAATATAATTTTTTTCTCTGCCTTTAAAGACTAAATATGTTTTAAATCTATGGATTTATCTATCATATCCATAGAGCAATTGAAATTTATTCCTTAATAATTATTTTTTTTATTTTTATATCTTTAGAATTAAAAAATAATTATATTTTATCATTTGATCACAATGATTGAATATATTATAATTCTATGGATGATCTATCACATCCACAAAGCAATTGAAACTTCTTTAATAACAATTTTTTTAATATATTATGATGTTGCACGATCTAGGCACTCCTAGCTGGTTGTGACTTGGCTTCTAGTTGGAACGAACGACACCTGAGAGGAAGGAGAAGGTAGAGGGTTCCCAAGGAGTTCTCCCGGTGGGAATACTCCGATGGCTAAGTTAGAACTGGAGAAATCTCAAAGAAAGAACAGAGAGTAAGAGTGTTGAAAGTGCTTAAGCTTCAATACCTTTGCTTCGTGAGGATTGGGGCTCTTTTATGTCAGAGCTCGGCCACACCTGGCATAATCGCCACTACCCTGGCCGTTACTGCCAGGGCAGGTGTGGCAGGTGTAGGTTGCGGCTACAGACTGCTATTGCCAGGTACGGACTTGACAGACGTGTCACGCTTTTCAGAGATAGCAAACAGAATGCCGCCTGGCAAGGGATCAGAGCCCTACCACCGGATCCGGAAGGTACGGATGTCAGGCAGGTTTCTTTGCAGCCTGCCGAGCTATTGCACGCTGGACCACCTGGGGCAGGTTTGTCTCGGCACCGAGGTGCCGAGATGCCTGCATTGGAGGCAGTGTTGCCCCGAGGTGCTTCTCCCTCGGGACACTTGGACAAAAACCAGGGTGCTCCCCTCTTAGGAAGGGAGAGCTCGGAGCTCCTTAGGAGGAGCTCGGGTCTCAAGGGGAGATCGGGCCCTAGGAGGAGCTCGGGATCTCCTACACTTGGTGGGAGTCAAGGTTGAACAGGTGTTAGTCCCCGGCGAGTCGCTTAACCCGCTGAGTGGCTAGTGTTGGACTCGGCGTGTCTCTCTCGTCGAGTCACGGTTGTGCTGTCAGGCTGAGCTATTCGTTGAGCCAGGTCACGCACACGTGTCCCTGTGCTATGAGGTCGGGCCAAATCACCCTCCATCATATTATATAATGTTTATTCATTTTTATAATTTTTAGAAATAAACAATAATTATTTAAATAATTATTAATTATATTTTCACTTAGAAGTTGTGCCAATGCATGTTTTATGAATATATCATAAGGCAGTTCACCATTCTTTTTTAAAGGGAAAATTCCCGATCAGTACACTATACTTTAGTTCGAGTGACAATTTGGTCCCCGAACTTTAAAATGCAACAATTCAGTACCCGAGTTTTCAAAATGTGACAATCTAATATCTATCGTTAACTAGTCCGTTAATCAGCCGTTAAGTGACATTTGAAAAGTTAAAAAAGCCCTTCGAATGCGTCTAATTCTCTTTATCAACCATCAAAATGTTGACAAAAAACTAAACAGTCCCAAAACCTAACCTCTTCTATTCAAAAAAGTTGGTGACTACTTAGAAGAATCTAGAATTTGGGACTATTCATTTTATTGTCAATATTT
Source organism: Nelumbo nucifera (assembly GCF_000365185.1). The sequence goes on along the minus strand of NW_010729217.1, from coordinate 188,319 downwards.
GGATGGTTGATAAAGAGAATTAGATGACATTCCTAGGACATTTTGACTTTTGAAGTGTCACTAAATGGTTGATTAACATACTAGTTAACGACAAAGTACTGGATTGTCACATTTTGAAAGTTCAAGTACTGAATTTTCGCATTTTAAAGGTTGGAGACCAAATTGTCACTCATGCCAAAGTACAGGATATTGATCAAGAATTTTCCCTTTTCTAAACCGATCTCTTGGGATATGTAACCTTGATTGGCAGCTAATTGAATTCCAGCCTTAATTGCTTTTCCAAAAAAAAAATAATAATAAAAAAACTACCATATTGCTTTTAAAGCCGGACTGGACCTACCGGACCATAACCAAACACCCACTAGTTCAATGAAAACTCTGCAAGGTTTCGAAGGTTTTTATCTTATAAATACATGAAATCATATACTGAGAAACATCCTAGTGCTAAAGGAGCTCCTCTAGATTAGTGGCGATTAGAAAATCCTAAGTTCAGGGTTTACCTTTTTTATCTAACGTGAACAATAATATAAAAGAGTTTAGCGTAAATTTTTTAAACTACCCTTATGATTTAGCTAATTGATTAAGTGTACTCTTACAGTTTAAAAATTGACTAACGTTACCTATTATTTTTGACAATTGATTAATACTTCTCTTTGATTCGTCATAAACCATTCAAATACGTAAAGGTGTGAATGATATTCAAATATCCGATTTCAAATTCGATATTCGGCATAATCAAATCGAATTCGGATAATTTGAATATCTAATCGGTCAAATTCGGATATGACCCAATTCGATTCGATAAATATCTAAATTTGACTGATTATTTAATTCTTATATATAATATACAAAACATTTTATATAATTTATATAAAATAATTAATTTATATATTTATATACTTTATATCAATAAAATGTTTATTTTATATATTTATTAATTATCTAAAATAATTAATTAATAGAATTCGAATCAATTCGAATATTTAATCAGATTTGAATTCGGATATTAATTTTTAATATCCGTCAGATATAAAATCGAATTCGGATATCAGATTTTCTAATCAAATTCAATATCGAATTTTCTAATTGGATTCGAATTCGGATATTAACTGATCCGATTCAAATTCGATCCGTTTACAACCCTATAAATATGCATCACGTTTCGTCATAAACCATTCAAATATACATCACATAACTGTTATAACTTATCAACTTTTGACACGGACACTGACATTTCTGAAACCCAAACCTTTCAAAGCCGACGAAACATACGAGGAATTGATGAAAGAGGGAGACGAAGGTGGCGGAACACCGCCAGTCGTTTTCCATGAGCTCCGATCGAACCACCACCTGCTCGCCGTGTCGAAAGCAGAGGATAAAAAGAAGAAAAAAGGTGGTGATTCTCTAAAATTCATCTTTCATTTATATACCGAATAATCGGCATAAAGTTACCAGAAATTCCGTGCTCTTGTCCTGATAAGGGAGACACAAATTAGTACGTCGCAAATTTGCAATTGGCTGGTCTGCCGTGGATGATAAATCCCACTGGCACTCCTAACACAGCCGTAAATATGCTGGGTTTATGCCTGTTAGTTATCCAAAATATTAATATACCTAAATTGACCTCGGTCAACGAGAAAGTGAATATCGTCATTCAATTTTGCAACTTCCTTTTCATTTGTAAGATATACATGTATTTGCGATGGGAATAAAGTAATAACACCCACTACCGAGCTTCAAGCATTGTAACTGTTACTTCGTTTATAGTGCAAGAGTCTTGTTCTTGTTTATTAGAAGTTGACATCATTTCCATGAAATTCCTTCCCAAACAAAAACCCGGTTCTTTTGGTTGTGGCATCGTTGCAGTTTCACTACTGAGCATCAGAACCACAGTTGACATTATTGGCCTATCTTCCGCACGTTCCTGCACACACAAAAGACCCACCTGTATGCATCTCAACACTTCGTATGTGTGATATGAATCGCCTACTGATGTGTCCACTAATTCCAGGGCCCTTCCTTCTTTCCACAACGTCCACGCCTGCAACATTAATTTTCTCCTCACCGTCAGGTTAGTGAAACAGCAGAAGAAGATGACCTCGCTGTGTTCATTATGCTACTTACATGTCCAAGGAGGTTATGTTGGTTGTTGGAGTAATAAAATCCTCTGTTCTTCTTACCACTTATTATTTCCAACACCAGAACACCAAAGCTAAACGCATCAGACTTCACTGAGAACAATCCGTCCATTGCATACTCAGGAGACATATAACCACTGCACATCACATCCATATCAAAGAAATACAGTTATATAACGTTGGTGATGGAGATTTAGTTTGTTTCTAAATTAAAATTTGAACTCGATCATCCGTATGTTTTATGGTACTTACTATGTTCCCACCACTCTTTTTGTATTTGCTTCAGTTTGATCTCCTCCAAAAATCCTGGCCATTCCGAAGTCTGAGATTTTGGGGTTCATATCTCCATCTAGTAGAATGTTGCTTGCCTTGAGGTCCCTATGAACTATTCTGAATCTAGAGTCTTGATGAAGATAAAGAAGTCCCCGAGCAATTCCTACAATAATGTTGAACCGCTTTCGCCAATCCAATATAGTGCTCTTTGTCTTGTCTGCGAAAAAAACCATAAAAATAGCCGGTTTAATTAGATTGTTCAGTCGAGCTGGGTCTGTCTATGACACGACTGAGTCAAGTATCAAGCAAAAACTTACTAAAAATTATTGAATCCAGACTCTTGTTTTGCATATACTCGTAGACCAATATCTTTTCTTGGCACTCGATGCAACAACCCAAAAGCCTAACAAGATTTCGGTGTTGAAGCCTAGCAATTAACATAACCTCATTTTTGAATTCTTCAGCTCCTTGCCCTGAATTCTTCGAGAGCCTCTTCACTGCAATTTCTTGTCCGTCATCCAATTCACCCTAATATATTTATATATATAATTGTAAATTCAACTCTTAAGCTTATCTTCCAGGATGCATTTGTCATATATTTAACAGAGATTCTAATTATATATATTAACAGAAAATTAACAGATATCATGGGATCTAACTTACCTTATAAACAGAACCGAAGCCACCTTTCCCGAGCTTGTTTGCATCTGAGAAATTGTCAGTGGCAGTTTCTATTGTATCAAAATCAAACAGAGGCAACTCAATGTCATCATTGTTGCTTTCATCTGAGTAACATTCCCTTGTGCTTGCTATTGCCCCATCAACTGCTTGCAAATCTTGGCTTTTCTCCCTGATACCTGTGTTCAATATGGAAAGAGTATCGTTAGAATAAAATGGACAAGCTTTGAAGAAAATCATGTATACATTAATGGTGCTCTGTTTCTAAGAGAACAACAGACTTTTTCTTCGGATACTTCTGTCCTCTGCCTTCCTCTTCCTCCATAGTGGGTGCATCGTATCTTTCTTCCATTGAGACCTGGTTTTCCTCCATCTCCATACGATCAGATAAATAATACTAAATGCCAATGCAAGCAATCCCAGACCGCCGATGATGCTAGTGATGAGAATTATTCGTCTTCTTTTGTCAGCCTTCGTGCCCTCTGCTGCATCTGAAAGTGATGACCCAGATTATCATCAGTTATACACACCTTAACAAACCTTACGATTGAGAGACTAGATATATATATATTTTTGACTTGTAAGAAACTCAAATGCTGTCAAACGCTAAGTAGACGAGGCTCCCATCCATGGAAAGTAGATAGAGAGGTCAAGGCATCCTTATCAGACCCAACATGGATGGATGGCGATTGCCATGCGCCAGTGCCTAGTCTAAACTGATAAACTCCTACCAAGCTGAGAACAGATCGCAGATCACCACTTATTAAGTGGAGAGAAAAGAAGAGAGAAAGCCCGCCTAAGTCAGACGAATTGACTTTGGCGTCAAGAGATTCTAATAGTGGGACCTAACCCGATGATCAATATAATATTTTTCTGTTGCTTTCCACCTCTTTACTAGGGCGAATCATTTTGAAACATCCGTCTCTGTAAGGAACCACAACCCAATCAATTGAAGAGCTCCAAACGCCTCTTAGCCCTTATTTACTCCTTTTGTTATAACCAACAGCAGGGTGCTTTGTTTGATCAATGTTATAAAGGCAAGTGTGACAAATGAAAATCATTGTTAATTGTTATTAAAGGCAGAAATGAATGAAAATGCAAAAGAAAAAAAAAATAGCAAAAACAATTAGGCTATGTTTGGTTTCAAGGAAAAGGTAGGGAAATCCATACAAGGTCTTCAAAGGTTTCCCTATCTCATCTTTTCTTTTCCTACTTTTTCCTTCAAACCAAACACAGCCTTAATATCTTACCCATGGCTAAATTGTTTAATTAATCAGGTAATGGAATCATTGACTGAGTCAACACTTTTTTTTATTTTATCAAATAAATGGTTTAGAGCTCGGCTAAAAGGGATTTGAAAGTTTGGCTGGATGACGAATTGACCTGTCCCAGCAGTCGATTTTACTGAGTTGAAAATCGCAATCCTCTTATAAAAGAGGAAAAAACGAAGAGCAAAGGGAGAGCATGTTGGGCGACTTGTTGGAAACGTTTGTTGGGAGAATATTCAATTTCTGATCTGAATAGGGGGGAAGCATGTAATTTAATATCTGATTGAGACAAGTGTATATTTGCCACATGTACGATAGAAAATTTCTTGGGTTTCTTTGCTTGATCGTCATACCTGCCACCACCAACTTTATCCACGTGATAGGTTGTGATTGGTCAGATGGGTCCCTTTTTCAAATCTCAAACACATGCCGAGGGAACAAAGCGATGCAATCGAGAGAGGAACGTCACTGGAATTAATTGACTGAATTAAATTCGAAAAGAAAAGGAAAACCAACTTTCGTTCTCTATCTCTTGGAAAGTTGGAATACAATGGACTAGAGTCTCGACAGGGATTTCACGAGTCATATGACCCGGTCACTTAAGCCGGCCGAGTCGACTCACTGGCAGATATATACCTATAGCAAACTAGAAAAGTGGCAAAGACCAAAATTTGAGAAGAACCACATCTAAAAAGTGAATCAAATTAAGAAGGTTTGAAGTTTTATACGCACCTAGTTCTGAAGCTGCCACCCTCACGTACAGATCTTGACCACCTTCCTGTAGGTACTCCCGAAGATCGATCAGTTCAACTACCCAAAACACACAACCGCTTCCTTCTCCGTTGATATTAGTATTCGCATAAGCTGTACAAGAACAGTTACTCCGACACTGGGTTGCGCATTCCTCAAGACTCATGCTTTCGTCTACAAATGCCTTAGAACTATCCGGCAGCTTCATCCCCTTCAGTGTTAAGAACCCATCATCCTTCTGACAGACATAGTTGGTTTTCCGAACGCACCCATCAGACCCGTCTCTTAGATCCCAAGTCTTCTGGTTTTGGGGCCGGAATCCCTGAATACACTCACAGATCGGCGATGTATTGCTGTCACAAATACCATAAGGGCCACAATTCTTGTAACCGTCACATTGGTCCTTCCGAGCGTACCAGAAAAGGATCCAGAAACTGTTAACGCCAAGCTCCCATGTATACCTTTGAAGCAAGCCGGTCGTATTTACCATTAACCTTGAAAACACCGAGCTTTTCTTGACTGTATATTTGTAATAAACCTCCTCCTCATTGAATGTGAAGTCAAAGCTTACTATGTCGTTGGACTTCATTTCTGGAACCCCACTAAATTGGATTCCATTCCAAGGCCCACTTCGGTAAATCGGGATCAGTCCTTGGAACAGAAATGCTTGTGGAAATCCATGAGGATCTATCTTGAAGGAATAATCTCCTACTGAAGGGTCGTTTGGGCTCTTCCAAGACGTCAGATAACGATTCAAACCGGTCTTCAAGTCCCAACCCAGCTTCATACCTGGCAACAACGTATCAGTGGGATAATCGAAGCTCTGCCACAAATAGTCCTGGGGATCGGTATCGCTACCATCTCTAACAACAAGATTCCCCGAGCCCAGCAGCTGGGCAACCGGATTGCGTGCCTTGGATGTTGCATTCGCTGTCCAGAAGATGCGCGCCTGTTGGTTGAGAAGAACGAGATTCCCGTCTGTGCCAATCGATAGAACTCCCGATGAATCTGGAATTGGGCTGTTCCTGTTTGCGACCCAAACTACTGTTTTAATCGGAATTTTCTTATACCATATTCCCACGTATCTGTATTTCGAGCTGCCGGGTGTGAAGAATCCTAATTCGAAGTTTCCGTCGGTGGATACAAGGGTTTGGCCGTCTTTGAGCGACAGAGTCGGAGTTATGGTGTCGACTGCGACGGAAATTTCTGAGAGCAAGGTCAGTGAAGTAATCATGAAAACGAAGCAGAGACGAAGACGGCCACTCATTTTTACCTCGCCTGAGAATGCGCGAATGTGGTTTCTCTTTTCCTTCTTGTTCAAGACATTTGGAACTCTGAGATTGGAAGGGCGGAATGACGGGCACAAACCGTTGACTGTGGATATATGAACATGAATCCGGTATTAATTAAAGCAAAAACCCTTTCTCATCTCTTTCCAGCTTTTCTATGGGGTATAGACGTATGGTCTATGGACGTAATTGACGGGGCATGGGCTGGGCTTGTTAATTAGTAAGAATGCTGAACTGAAAATGTGAATCTGACGTGGGCCAATCATGGGGAAATTGAAATTTTCATCAGTCTGACATGGGCCAATCATTATAAACCACATCAGCCTGATGTGGGTTGGTATGATTGAGCCAGTATAACCTTAGGATGCGAACTCAGTCCTCTAAAGTTGGTGACATTGTCCAATCTACTACAAAGTCCACCCACCCAATAGATTGATAAGGTTAGGTGTGATTCATCCATGCTAACTTAAATGGGCCTTGAAATTAGGCCTAAGCCAGGCATAGTTTAACAAAACGCCCATGGTCGAAAAAAAACAGGCTATTAATGAGAGTCCATCAAGAAGCCCAAGACCACCTAAGTCCGACTACGTTCCGTTCTTCCTACAGAAAGTAGTAGCATATACATCGGTCTTGGGAAATATTCAAGAGTGAAAGTAGAAGAATCTTTAATTAGTTCATTTAAAAATTAACAAAGACGCTAGACGCAACCAAACCAGCGCTTTGGTTAGTTTGTGGGTATATAGTCATATCTGATGAAAAATTCAACAAACTGAAAGCAACATTGGGAATTAGAATTTCAAAAGCCAAAAAGCTCAACTAACGCGCAGAACATCCCTTAGGCTGAGTTCGCATTCTAGCCTTGTGAGTCAAACTCGAAGCTAAATACATAATTAACAAGGAAACTCCCGAGTCATCTGATAGAATTGATCCAACCATTTCCATGCTTACGAGAGTCAGCTAAGTTGTAAAACAATTACACAACGAGTTTGTAAAGTGAGCAACCACAAAATTCAGTGGCCGAGTTACAAGTTGGCTCGTCATCTCCAGAATGCAAATTCTTTATAGAGTAGACTATGCAGACAGGGACCAAGTATCCACTTGATGTATGAGATATGATAGCAACCATCCAACTTAATCACAATTTTTCTTCCTTCCTTTTTTTTTTTTTTCCTGTGTGTGTATGTCAAACAAAGCTCCCCATAAGTTCAGGGAAGCAAAGAGTTCTGACTTCTGACTTGTGATATATTGTTATTAGCATTTTCAAGGAAGCTATTATATATAAAATCCCGGTCAGTGAAATCGTTTAATGATCGGAATCCCGTGTTAGTCCGTGAACCCATTTTAAGAATATGAAGTTTAGAACCACCAAGAAAGCAGAATTCTTGGCTAAACTAATAAAATTTGGTTTGTTGGTGTTGTCTGATGACGAATTGTTCAAAGTGTTCACATTTACCTTCCCAAATGTACCATTTCAGTCAACGCCAATCGACGATCGAGTCATTACTTACTCTCGTTAATTAGGATCCATTTTAACTTTTATGTATTTATGCCACATGGCTGCATCAACGTTATCAACAATTAAGTCATATTTGCTTAAACGCCACTAATTTATTAATATTACCCTTAGTTCCTATGACACCTCAAATTAGACAATAATAAATAAGATAAAATCTAATTAACACCACCAAGAAATAATCGTCCTCCATTGGCATATATAAAATGAATGTTGGACCTACCTCTAGCTGATCTCCTTCTAACCAAGAAATCAATTAATTAGAATGATCACCTTTTTGTTTGTTTGTTTGTTTTAAATTTTAATATTGTTATAGCCTAGCTAGCTTATAGGTGAAGAAAGATGATTGTATTTTTGGCTCAATTTAGAAAGAGTATAAATACATATAAAATAGTACAAAATGTAAGACTTTACAGTTTAGATATTTATATTTGTACTTCTTCCAAACTGAGCCAAAAGTGCAAAACCATGTATTTTCCATTATGTTGTATGTATTTGTATTGTCATATTTATATTTATACTCGTAAATTGAGTCGTTAGACTGTATTTAGTTGCAATGCAAATAAATTTGCACTGATACAAAACCATGACAGTGCAAATGATTTGACTGTAAATTCTAACCTACTTTTATTTTAAATTTTAGTTCATTTTGTTTGATTGTAATACAAATGAAATAAATTAAGACATGAAGCAGAATAAAATAAAACCCAAAATAAAATTAAACATGTTTTTGCATTTACACTCTCATGCTTTTATACTAGTGCAAATAAATTTACACTGCAACCAAACACAGCCTTTAGGAGTTACTAATTCAATTTGAGATCAAGTCTGAATTGGCTTGGCAAACATCAACACATGCATACAACCCAAAGAGTGCATGAGAGTAGATTTCTATTTCAACACTACAGAATTTAAGTCAAAACATTCCTCCAATCACCATTAGACCATCTTTAACTATGAGCATTCCATTCATGATTTATCAAGAAAAAATTTTCAAAGCAATCTGACAGCATTACATGTATGGCTTTGACCTCTCGTTGAATGCAAAGTAGTACCATCTTCTTCGTACAAAGGGAGGAGGCTTGCTGTTGCTGTGTAGACAGGGCAACGGGGAGAGAGGATAGTTTGGCGTATATCTATATCCTCGTTTCTATCTATATATTTGTCTACTAATGCTTTTGTATGGTGGAAAATCATTCATCCATACTAAATTGGAAATATTTTATTTGTACGAAAATTAGAAATACGTGGACGTTTGTTTTGGTATTAGGTTTGAATAGTGCTGTCTACCCGTCGGATGTGGTTCAGGTAAGGGTAGGCCTGCTATACCTAACCGATAAATAAATATGAAGAACAACTTCCACAAACCTGATAGGGTCTGTGATAATAAGAGACCCATAATCAACCCAACTATTAATCAAGACTATTGGATCAGATTAAAGATTCCACTATTATTCTAATATTTGACAATAAAACATTAAAACTAAATATCTGTTAAATTGACACATTTGGACAAAATAATATGATAATATAATAAGTTTAGAAAGATGGGTATTAGTAGGGATGCCCACGGTTTGATTAACCTAACCATAGATAATTTTTTCAGATTGAATCGATTTTTCTGGTTTTTCAAGTTTGAACGTTGATTGGTTTTGGTTTTTAATCAGTTCGATTCTTCGATTTTCAATTTTTTATATTTATAATATATATTATATAAAATATGTATAATATTATATTATAAATAATAAATGATATATAATATATCTAATATATTTATTAATATACTATTATAAATATAATATATGTATATATTTATATATAATATATAAAAAATATGTGACATATATTAATATATATATAAATATATATCAGTCGATTCGATTAACTGCATTTTCTGATTCATTTTTCTTGCTTCGGTTCAGTTATTCAGGTTTTTATGAACACCCCTAAGTATTAGAATGGAGGTAGATATAGATAAATGGTCAGTTTGGAACAACCAAAGCTCATAAATTATAATCAATGCATGTAATGCAGATCCGGATTCAGACCCATATCCTATACAATTGGATCAGTTTGGTTTAGTCTTGTTGGGTCTATTAAAAGTGTGAATGACATCTAGATTTTGAAACTTTGGTCTCTCTTTATTATGAGGCAAAAAAAAATGTAATCTTAACTTCTACTTTTATTAAATTTATTTTATTCTCTTTCATTAAGTCCTATATTTAAGGTATTAATAAACTTTCATTTCCTCTCATTAAGTCTTATATTTAAAGCATTAGTTCATAATCTCTCTTATTAAAATCCTAATTAAAAAGAAAATCAACAATGAATTTTCCGAAAAGAAAAAAGAATATTGGCAATCAAATAAGGAAAAGGATTCTTTCCTCTTTTGCAAGGAAAAAATTCAACAAATTCGAGCTCTAAAGCAATTGCTCTGGAGTTTGAATCAGAGATAAAGAAAGAATAAACTATATCTAGCTTCCTCTTCAGCATGAACATCCATAGGAACCATAAAAAAATCATTTGTAGAATCCTTGGCATACCCCCTTGATCCCTTCTAGTAGCAAAGAAAAATATCTGGGTGCCAAACTTTGAACAAACAGTCCCCTTATCAAGCTATATTGACAACCTCAAAACAGATATCTAAGCTTTTATTGAAAACAAGCTAAACAATTCTATTTAAGTCAGTTGTTCAAGCCCTTTCAACCCATGTCATGTCTACATCAAAATTTCCTCTTAAAGTCAATAATGAATCAACAAAGTACAATGGGATTTTTGGTTGAATGGTAAAGAACAAAGAGCTCACATCATAACTATATCATGGCCCAAATTATGTCTACCCAAGGATAAAGGCGCATTAGGGTTTCGATAGCGGTGAAAAAAAAACCGAAAAATCGAATCGATCAAAACTAAATCAAGAAATCAGTTAATCGAATTGGTCGGATTGGTTTCGGTTAACTAATATAAAAAAATGGCGGTTAGTCAAATTGGCCGATATATATATATTTCTATATATATTTATATATATTTTATATATTATAAATTAATAAATATGCATTATATATATGTTTATAATATATATTATTTATTATTTAAAATATAATATTTTATATATATTTATAATATTTTATTATATATTTATACATATTTTTATAATATATATATTATAAAAATTAAAAAACCAATGAACCAAATTAATGATTAACTGAACTGGTCAAATGGTTAACCAACTAGCTTTGGTTCGATTTTGATTACCAATTTTTCAAAATCGATAATACTAGTTCAGTTCCAAAAAATGCCCCACGGTTTGGTTAACTAAACTGTGAGCACCCCTTGGTTTCAAAATTTATACTCATGAAAATAGAGTTATCTCTTTGGAAATTAAGCAACTACCAAGAGGAAAGAACTTCATTTGCAAAGTAATCTTTGTGCTAAATTCTTGAGAGCGAAGTACTTCCCTCACTAAAGTCCTTTCAAAGCAAATTAAAGCCAAGTCAAACTCTTTTTCTTGGTGAGGGGCAGCATGACAAATAGTTCGCTAAAACCCGCTCTTCTATAGGTAATAAGAGATGGCTCTCACATCACATTGATGCTCTACATGATCCCATCACATTTTGATCCAACATAAGATTCTCATTCTATTAAAGTAGCTGATCTTCCTGATCCAACTGTAGCTGAACACATCTCTAATAGCAGTATTGAATTAGAAGAAACTCGTCAGGTGTCTATACTGTCAAATCAGAAGCAATATATACCGAACTGTTTTACATGAACAACCCTCAAAATCTATGCTCATGGAAACCTTTTTCTGTCGTCAAACCAAACACAGCCTAATATTCATTCCCATGGGCAAAGGTATGAAAAACAAAGGTTCCTTTCAGATATCAGCTATATTCACATGGAAAGCTCTCTAGCTGCTAGAATGGGATGTTAGCAAAGGATAAAATTCTCAAATAAACACCAAGAATTGGCCCTACATGTTCTTAATGCAACCTAATACATGGAGAGCTTCAACCACTTATATATTTTCATTGTCATCCATATATATGCCATTACTCTATGGTGTCGTGCTCAAATAGATGTGAATCCAAATAACATCTCAACTGAACCATACCATCAAATCCTCAAAGACTGGCTAGAAAGTCTGGCACGACTCATGGGCAAATCTGATTGCATGCATATATTACTCTGGCTTCTTGCAAGCAATCCTTTACAACATATATGAATCTTCACATTCATCAAAACATTATACAAGATCCAGCACAAAGGATAAAGAGCATAAGCGAAGAGTTACAACTCATTGTGCATATAACACATCCTCAAAATCACATGGACCATCAAGACTCATCACAACTCGACCCAAACATGGTCTTTATCTATACTGGTGGATCCGTGGATCTTATGATCCTATGCTATTAAAGAAAACACAAGACTTGGATACATCGTCAAATTAATGGGTCCGGATTTAGTAGGCATATTAGGTAAGTACAATGATTGAGCACATAATAGCTGTGTGACACATGTTTCAGTTAGTGTGCCTTTCATTCAAATGTATTTTCTCCGTTAGACAGAATTGTTCATTATTTTATTATTTTTGTCAAAATAATTAAAAATAAAAAAGAAAAACGTAAATGAATCCCAACTCTCAATGCATTTAGGTTTTCCTTTATATTGTTTTTATTTTTAATTATTTTGACAAAAATAATAAAATAATGGATAATTTCTACGTAATGGAACAAAAACATTTGGATAAAAGACACATTAACTGGGACATGTATCACACAGCTATTATGATTGTACTTACTTAACATGCCTACTACATCCGGACCCCAAATTAACATACCTTAACCTCGAGCTATTCTCTCAATAGGTTTCCCGTGATGCAAGATTCAAAGGACCTTACCACATAGAAGTTAGAGCACTGACTTCGGAACTTGAAAAAAACAAGATTAGTGTAGATTCAACAGATCACAGCTTTTCTTGGATTTAAAACAGTAAGTAGACATAGCTTCAAGGGAAAAATAAAGAGCGTAACTGGTTTGATCAAATTCATGAAATAACTCATTCTTTACCAAAAGAAATTCATGAAGCTCATCTCCTATCTATATATACTTAGATCACAATATCACTTAGCAGGGCCTGTTTGGTTCACAGGGATAGGGGTCTAGAATTGGAATTGAAATCGGCCACTTCGATTCCAACTATTTAGCTGGGTGAATTGAAATCCCAATCCTATTCCTGGTGGAATGGCATTGCCCTATTTGAGGGAATAGCCATTCCATTCCCCCCCCCCTTAGAATCCAACCATTTGGCTGGGTGGAATATTCCTATTCCTGATCGAATGACATTGCCCCATTTAAGGGAATGGTCATTCCCTCCCCTCCATTGGGAATGAAATCTCAATCCAACTAATTCTAATTCCCATTCCTATTTCTGGTAAAATGGCATTGCCCTATTTCAGAGAATGGCCATTTCATTCCCTCCCCTCCCTTATAATCCAATCATTTGGCTGGACGGAATTGGAATCTCATTCCTATTCCTAGTGGAATGACATTGCCCCACTTAAGGGAATGGCCATTCCCTCCCCTCCATTGGGAATGAAATCTCAATCCAACTAACTCCAATTCCCATTCATATTCCTGTCTAAACCAAACAGACCATGGGAGTAGACGATTCCATTCGGGTTGGATCAATATCCGGTCCATCGATACCAACCAACCTGGAACCAGGTTTAACTTCAAGCTTGGCCTAGCCCACTTAGGCTCAAAAATCCCCGGTGTCAGGTCTGTGGTTTTGTGCCAGAAATATGTCTAGGCCCAGCCTACACACATGACGGATCCAAGTTGTGTCTGGGCCTTCATTAAGCCCTTATTTCTGTTATCAGGCCCTGCCCCAGGCCAACCTGGCGTTTGGTTGGAGTTGAGCAATGCCTTTTGTTGCACCTATGAAAAGCCCCACACATATGTAGCAATTTTGCTCTGCAAATTAATAAATGAATGGTCGATCGCCTATCACTTTTTGTTTTTTATTATAACTAGCGACGACCCGTGCGATGCATGGGATTTGTTGAGAGAGTATATAATTGTTTTACATTTTTAACTTTTTAAATAATTAATAATTATTTATATTTTATGTATTACTTTTAATAATTTTGTTATAATACAAAAATAGCAATAATTTATTTTAGTTAGGTTTTTTCATCAAATCAATGCCAAGTTGGTTGGTTTTTTAGTATTTCCAGTTGGTTTTGATCAATTTTGCTTTGGCCATTTGTACACTGACCAAAATCAAACGATATATATATCATAATGTCATTGTAATTTTTTTAAATTCAAATTTAATTTTTTAAGTTTAAATCTTTTGAACCATCCAAACAAACCGAAAATCAACCCGAATTGATACAACCTGAGTTGGTCGATTTTCACTAATGGTTAGTTGGTTTTGAGTGACCATCTCCCAAATTTTACCAAGTCAATTTGATTGGCCAAATACACTACAACTAAACCAAACCAACCTGTGAACACTTCTAATTTCAGCTAAATTAATAGTCTAATCTTTAATAAATAACAATAGTTTAATCTCCAATAATTATTGAAAATTTGTACAAAAATATAAAATTATTGAAAATATATTGGTAATGAAAATACAATAAATAACTAATAAAAATACAACAATTACAAATATACAATAAATACTAAGAAATATATTAAATTAGTCAGTAAATAGTGAAATCTCAACTAATAGTTTAATGTCTAATAAATATTAACAATAAATTATGACATTAATACAATAAGTACAACAATATAATTTTAAAATGTTAAATAACAGTAGTTTAATGTTCAATAATTATTGAAAATTTTCTATTAAATAACAAAACAAAAATAGATTTATGCATAATTATTGAAGATATATTCATAACAGGAAACTATAAATAATTACTAAAAATACAATAAATATTAATTTTAGTATATATAAATATATAATAAATATGAATTAAGATTTTAAAATATTCATAATAAATATTTTTTTTGAAAGTTATTTTCTAGAATTATTAATTGAGATAAGTGGAATTAGTTATTTACATTATTATTGAGTTATTTAAATAATATCATTATTTACATTTTAAAACATTATTTATTTATGGAATTTAATAATATGTGAAATTATAATTTATGCTATTATTACATAATTTCGCTATTAATTTTTTTAAATATAAACATACTATTAATTTGAATATTATATTATAATTAATTTTCTAGTTTTAAGAAAATTTTTAAATTTATTATATAATTTTGTTATTTTAACTATTTAAAATATAGTTATGTTAAATATTTTATATTTTTAAATATTTAGTTATTTAAGAGAAATTTTAGGAGAGGAGATTTTTTTAGGTTATCGGAATGTGTATGTGTGTGTGTGTGTGTGTGTGAGAGAGAGAGAGAGAGAGAGAGAGAGAGAGAGAGAGATTTTAGGTAATTTTTTATGGGGAATGAGAGCGTCTCATTGGTTGTTTCAAAATGATATAGTCTAGCGGGGACATGTGGGATGCACAGGCTTTGTTAAGTGAAAGTTAAACAATAGAAATACATAGGAGTATATAATTGTTTTATGTTTTAACTTTTTAATAACCAATCCGATCGAACTTGACTCGAGTTGGTCGATTTTCTAGTATTTTCGATCGACTTTGGTTTAGCAATTTTCCAACTCGACCAAGTTAGGTTAGTTTTCGTTTAGGCCATTTGTAAACCGATCAAAACTGAACCAACTCGGCCATAGATATAGATTAATATTATATGATGCGGCACGATCCGGGCACTCCTAGCTGGTTGCTGACTGGCTCCTAGCTGGCAACAGACGGCACCTGAGAAAAAGAAGGTGAAGGATTCCTAGGGGATTTGCCTGGCGGGAATACTCCGAAGCTTAAGTTAGAACGCTGAGGGAGAAAGTAAAGAGTGTAAAGAGGCTAAGAGTGTAGGTCGCGCTAGATCACTAAGCTCTCAAGATTAGCTCAAGAGCAAGTAAGATGACTCAAAATCAAATTCGATCAGAGATTTCTCTCCCCTTCGACAAAGGGGCTTTTATAGGGGCGTTCTTGTCAAATCGGGCGTAACTGCCATTGGGTTTCTGTCGCAGCCGTTACCTGCCACGGCTGCACAGATGACCGTTGCAGGGTACTACCCAATTAGATGGGTGACACGTCCCAGGAGGACAGGCACGCCACCATCTATCGAGAGACGTGCGTGCAATTTGTCGAATGGGTAGGGACTGTGCCGTTAGTCAAGAGACGTGACGCAGTCTAACGGGTATGGTCTTGTCAGATAGAAGCTTCTTGAGAGCATCACGTTGCTTAGTCGCGAGCTATCTTGTAGCGAGCTACTCTGTCGCGCAACGAGATATCTTGTCGCGAGCTACTTCGTAGCGAGCTCCCAGGGGTACTTCGAGGTGACCCTCATCGGGATTGTCTTTGGGGCAGTCTTTCTGCCTAAGTGTTGGAGCGAGCTGGTTACCTTAGCTCACGAGTTGGGATAGTCTTGGAGTATTCCCTTTCGGTAGCTCGGGGGAGCTCGAGCTCGCGTTGTAATGAGCTCCCCCTACAACGAGCTATGACGTAGCGAGCTATCCTGCAGGCTCGTTACTTAGTCGCAGTCAGGCTGCGATGCTGAGTTGTTTGCTCGTGCTGAATCAGGTCCACGTGTCATTGTCTTAAGGGGTTGGGTCAAATATTTTATATCATAAATTTATTTTTTAATACTACCACTGTAATTTATTAAATTTAAATTTTAAGTTTAAGTTTAAATATTTTAAACAAACAAAACAAATAGACCCAATTTAATACAACCCGAGTTGGTTGTTTTTTACTAATGTTCAATTGGTTTCAGGTGATAAACTCCCAACCTAACCAAGTAGATTTAGTTAGAAAAACAACTTGCAACTGAACTGAATCAATCCTTGAAAACTCCTAATTTCAGCTAAATTAATAGTCTAATCTCTAACAAATAACAATAGTTTAGTCTCCAATAATTATTGAAAATTTATAGCAAAAATACACAATTATTGAAAATAAATTTATAATGAAAATGCAATAGATATCTAATAAAGATACAATAATTAAAAAAATACAATAAATACTGAAAATATAATAGTTATTCAATAAATAGTGTAATCTCAAATAATAGTACAATCTCTAATAAATATTAATCAATAAATTATAAAAAAAATACATAATTACTAAAAATAAATTTATAAGTAAAATACGATAAATTAAATTTCAAGAGTTAAATAATAGTTTTTTTAATCTCCTATAATTATTGATAATTTACTATTAAATAACAAAACACAAATAGATTTATAAATAATTATTGAAAAAATATTTATAAAAAAATACAATAAATAATTACTGAAAATAAAATAAATATTAATTTTAGTATATATATAAATATATAATGAATATACACTACTATTGTAAAATTATTTCTAGTGAACATTATTTTTTTTGAAATTTGTTTTATATAATTATTAATTGATATAAGTGAAATTAGTTATTTAAAATATTATTTAGTTATTTAAATAATATTATTATTTAAAATTTTAAAATATTAATTATTTTTTTAATTTAATTTTGTAAAATATTAAATTATTATTAATATGAATGTTATGAAATCTATTATAATTATTTGTCTACTTTTAAGAATTTTTTAATTTTATTACATAATTTCGTTATTTAAATATTTAAATAATATCTAAAATATTTAAAATTTTCATTATTTGAATTTTATTTATTTTAATGTTATTACGTCTTATTAAATATTTTGTTATATAATTATTTAGCTATTTTAAATGTTATGTTATTTAAATAGTTAAGCTATATTATATTATTTCATTATTAGTTTAATGGATGATATTATGAAATTAAAAAAAAAATCAAAAAATAAGAAATTAGAAATGGGGTTTGGAGCAAGGAGAGACAGTAGGGTGCCATGAAGGCATATGATCAAGCGTCTAAAGTTTTAGCATCCATCAATTATATTTGATTTTCCTCGGCTGTCTCTAAATAATCTCGCGAGGTCCATAATTCTCTACGGGGTTCCTTTCGTTTAATTAGACTGTTTATTACCATCAAGGAGTCTCCTTCAATCCACACTTCCACAATGTTGACACAGTTATCTCGTGAATTCTTGTATAGGTAATTTCTAGAATTGGTGGGATGTGGTCCACGAGAGGGACGTACACCCAATGCCCAATTGAAATCTAGTCGGTTCTGGTCATCAGTCCATTCAATTGGAAATTAGCGGTGTGACCATGACCAACAAGGCATCCCCCACGTCATCCAAATGGAATACAACAGATGATGCATCAGAACTCGGTCAAAGATGTTGATTGTTCCTTTATCGACCTTACGTTTAATATTTTAAAAAAAGAAAAACGAAAAAAAAAAGGGTAAATTATAAATACTTGTCTGGGACAAAGACCTTCTGTACTTTGTTTTGCAATAAAGACCAAGACTTTCTTTACTATGACCCCCTTCCGTTCGCCTTTGGTATAAAATCCTCTGTTCCTTATACTATCCTTATAATAACTATTCGGACAATTTTAACCCTCTTTTGACTTGTATGTTTTCTCACCTTATTTCTCCCTTGCAATCAATTTCTTTTGACAATTTTAACCACCGCGCCGGGTCTTCGCTTCCAGAGTTGGTTATGGCAGGATGACTTGTTGGAGTCGTAAGTAGAGATGGTAGGAGCTAAGGAAGGAGTTGCCGAATTCGATGTATTAGCCGTTACAGAGGATGGGGACGAGGAGACAGAAGATGAAGCTCCGCCAAATGAAGAACTAAAACTCCACTGTTCAATGCTGTGAATCTCTGTACTCCCCTGAGTCGAACCAGAGAAACCCACGTACATGAAATCGTTGGCGAACCGTTCCAGGTCGAGGTTGAATGACAGAAGCGGATCGGTTGGCCGGAGATTCGAGTACGAAACAAAGATATTAAATGACCGAGTCGGGCCATCATAATCGATCCAAGCATTCACGAGATCCCCGCTTTTTAGCTCCAAATTAACTGCACCCAAATCACCCACCTGAGTAGAAAGCAAGCATCCAAACCCACATGGTTCCCATTAATGTCCCTGAATTCTACGTCCATTAATGTGTTGAATTCAACCGCAACGAATCTAGACACCGCATTTCTTCCAACCAGGCCAAGGAACCAACCCACCAGCATCGCCAACCGTCTCGTCATCCGGCGAGATTAGAAAAGCGAGTCCCCCACCAATGGAAGATGGGTTGAGATTAGTGACCGAGAAGGAGCAAAAGTCAAGAAAGAAGCCGGAGGAGTCTCTGGCTGGCGGAACCTAACGGACTTACTATACAAGATCCTCCCAGGGCCGGAATTAGGGACGGACAAATCACGAGTGAGACGCAAGCTGCCATTACTCAAATGAGCATCTCCGAGAAGCTTCAGACTGTACAGAGTTAAAGTTCCAAGATCAAATTGCGTTGATTGAGAATCAACTACGTCGCCAGAGAAACAAAGAGAGAGAAGCGAGTAAAGGCGGATAACGGAGGGAATCTCGTCCGAAAACAACATTGCTAATCTATCCGACGATCCATTATTGCAAAAGAAAGATATTCTTGTCTTCAAGCTATATAGAAGAATCGATCAGGGGCGACTGGTTGACACTTCGATAGTAATGTCTTCTAATAATTTATTACTATTCTTGTCTTTTTTTACTTTTTTTATTTTTTTCTTAAACTGGTTCAGGGGTCAGTTTAGGGCTCCTCCTCTACCCCCTTGAACCGGTCAAACCCCGATACACTAATCTCTAACGGTTAAAACGGGTAAAACGGAATTCCCCCGATGCAAAGGAATTCGACTAGACAGAGACGGGCATATCGTAGCTGGGTGACACGTACTCATCTCTAACGGTTAGATATTGGGTAAAACGGAATCCTCTCTCTGACTTGACTTCTGGTCTGGGAGAGGCGGACGCAGATTGCAGGCTGTAGACAATAGAGTACCCTATTCTTAATTTTAGCGTAGTGCTACCTACACGGACCTAAGGTAATATGTTTCAACGTACAAATGGAATCATGGAATTATTATCATTTATCAACCACCTGGGCCCCACATAGTGTTGCTTTGGCTACGGGCTACGGTGAGTGATGACAGTGTCAGTATTGATTGCTCCCCCTGCGACATCGAAAAGAGGCTTCTTCTTTGGCAATGGTGAAAATAGATTTTTTTCTTCGACGACTGTGATAAGATCTTCTTTTCTAGTGATAATGACACTTGTTGTGGAATTGGTGTGATCTCCGACAAAGAACCATCATTGAGATGGATTACACGAGGGGTTTTAGTTAGATTTCAGCTAGGGATTTACATGAGGGTTTTCGGTGTGTTCTGGTAGCCGAGTTAATAGGGAAGGGGGTCTTTCTCTCATACTTATAATACAGGGGATCTTTATTGCAAAACAAAGTATAGGGGGTCTTTGTCATAAATCCCATAGTAAAGGACCAAGGTTCAAAGTATCAATACGTATCAGTCCGTATTGACTGATACGTATCATTTTGGGACCCTACCAATACGCCCCTATAGTGATGTATCAGGGGTTTGACTGGTTCAGGAGGTTAGAGGAGCCCTAAATCGGTTTCAAAAAGAAAAAGGTAAAAAAAAAAAAGTATCAATTCACCCGATACGCCTATACCGACACATCGATATTTTGAACCTTGCAGGGGGGTCTTTGTAATTTACCCAAAAAAATTACTTTAAGGATTCTATTTAAAAAAAAAAATAGGGATAAGTGGACTACAACGTTAACTAGCATCGAGGTAATTTTTAATATGAAGTATGAACTGTTATATAAAGAGCTTCATCATCTCTCAAAGTAGAGTAAACTTAGGGCTCCTAAAAAATGTGAATGGCAATTTCTACCTTACCCCATGATATCCGTCTCTACTCTCTCCATTGGGGTGTTTTTCTTTTCTTTTCTTTTTGTTTAAAGGACGAGTCTTGAGATTCTATAGTCTGTACAGGTATGGATAGGGTACGGTATTAAGCTAAACTTGATCTTCCCTATTCCACATATTATTAGAAAGAATATAACCTCTATGTATTAAATGTTAAATTTAATAGTATTTTGAATTTTATGTAAAGGATAATTGATAGCTTTGTTTTTTACATGTTTTAATCAAATCATGTTCTGCACATAACGTTAGCTGCTATGATCCAGTGCTTTGACGTTGCCAATGTTGGAAAGGATGGGCTGGTGGACATGGCAGAGGGAATGGGTTTAGCAACTCCTTGAATCACCTATTAAAATTGGTCTGACGGTTTGACCCAAATGGCCAAACCGATGATCCGCAACCCGGAGGTAAAAATGATTCAATCTTTGGACCGATTTTTAAAACATTGACAGAATTAGTTGTTTGGACAATTTTTGGGCCAAACGGTATGACCATCTAAATCAATAACAGTTCAAAAACCATGATTGAAAGACCTACCATTCGAATTCAAGCGTGCATTTGAAAAATTGTAGCAAACTTAATTCCCTCTCTCATTTTAGCAACCCCCTTTCCCCCTTTCAACCGAATCACTCAATCTCTTTTTCGCTCGCTCCAAGGCGTAGTCCATTTTACCTTTCTTTCTTGTAGCACTAGGAATTCAAAAATTACAAAAAAAGAGAGGAAAAGATTTTTTTTCCTTCGCATGCAACCTATTTGCATTTGGCCATTTCCTTGCTAAAACACCTCTTCACTCTGATTCAATTTTCCCAAGTTCAATCATCTGCTTTAATTCCCCTTTAAAAAAACTCAATATTTTAGCTTCGCTTTTTGATCGAATCGAATAATGGCCATGTTCCTTTGGTTTTAAAAAACTCAATCATCTGCTCAATATTATATCTTTGCACATGTTCCTTTGGTTTTTGTTGTCCACTTCAGATTTTGGTGTTTAGAGCAATCGGGTAAGCTTCTCAACATTTTCTTATTTTAATTTTTGTGCTCTTTTGGTTTGGTTTGAATATGTGCAATCGATGCATTACTTTTCTTCTTCTTTATCATAATCTGAATAGGTATTTACCCTCATTCTAGGTATGCTTATCAGTTATTTGTTAAGAGTAGATCCGTAGAGATTATTGTTACCTTTAGCAAAACAGGGGCACCACCCTCTTTTTTTATTATTTCTCTTTTGTTCTCTTGTCTCTATTTGTTAGGTTTCATTGGTTTTAATGTGGATCTAGTGGTGCTTTTGTTCAAGTCTTGCATAACCTTGTGGGTTTTAGGATTCTATGATTTTACTTGGCTAAATGAGCATTGATTGTGGCTCGGGCTTAGCCAAGATAATATGCATGTTTTTATAGTAATCATGTATTAGGTTCAAGTTAAACTTACAATGCATCTGCCCCTCTAGGACTAGGGTAGGAGCCTCTATTTTGGGCTGTTGGTTTGGTGGGATGAGTATTTATAGTAGTTTAGGGTTGCATTATTATAGTTTATCAATTGGGGTGACTGGTAAGGTTCTTTTGGCCGGGCTGCTCATCTTTTTGTATCTTATTCTTTATTTTAATATATTTTTATCATAAAAAACTTATAATGCAAGTTATATTGAATACAAAGACAAAAAACCATGGAATAATAAACCCTTTGTTCTTTACCAACTGATGTCTTGGTTTATAAGTATTGTGATTATTAACAGTTTACATATGGAATAGTAAACCCTAGGCCTAACACAATATCTCTTTGCAGTCCCTTAAGCTCAGTTTGGAAAGAGTACAAATATAAATATGTAGAGTGTAGAATCTTGTATTTTATATTATTTTATATATATTTGTATTTATAGTCTTTTCAAATTGAGAATTAATTTTTCCATTTGTATAGGATGTTTTAGTTTAGGTTTCGATGACTTGTATGTCTATTGCATAACTCCCTTCTTGTTTTTCTCTTCTTGCAGCATTTAGGCTTCAGATTGGATACCCCACTCTACTCTTTAAGGCTGCCTTCTATGAAGTATTTTTGGTACAGCATCTATCCCCTAAGGTACAATCATTTTGCCAAAAATTTTCAGCACTTCAATAATATTGGGTACAATTCCAACTTCCCAACATCATCAATTTAACCTTTTACATCTTGGTTCTTCAACAACTTAAGTCTTGGATTATAAGTATTGTGATTATTATCAAGTTACATATGTAATAGTAAACTCTAGGCCTAACACAATAGCTCTTTGCAGTCCCTTAATTTTGTTAATTGTATAGGGTGTTTTGGTTTAGGTTCTAACTCATATGTCCACGGCATAACTCCATTCATGTTTTTATCTTCTTGCAGCATCTAGGCTTGAGATTGGATACCCTACTCTAGTCTTTAAGGCTGCCTTCTATGAACCATTTTGGTTAAGCATCCATCCCCCAAGTTGCAATTCATTTTGTTAAAATTTTCAACACTTCAATAATATTGGGACACCTTACAGCTCCAACTGCTCAACATCATTAACCATTTACATCTTAGCTTGCTTCAGCACACATGTTAGTGGACATAATCATATCCTCAGACCAATCCATACAACAATTTTATATTTAGTTGAAGAGAAACAAACTTTGTTTTCTTCCTCAGATGTCCAATGGCTTGAAATGTTCTTTGTAGATTTCTTTCCTCGTTAGAACTCAAAACAATCAAACATAAAATGTAAAATGAAAATGAAAATTTGTACAACATAAAGCATTCATTGATCTAGCTATAGAGGACCTCATTATGGGTTTGACAGTTTTCAAGGCTCCAACTGCCAATACTATCAATTTAACTTTTTATGTCTTGGCTTGCTTCAACTTACATATTAGTTATGACTATAGCTTTAACATGCTTGTTATTGGACATGATTATATCCTCAAACTAGTCCTTAAACTTCATACAAACTAGTTCATAGACTCCATAGGCTATTCACCTCTCCATGTGTCTAAAATTTGGAATCAACTATGACTTATCCTCATATCGACCTCTAATCTTCTACAGGAGTCTGAGGATACATAACTGGCCAATTATTAAGGCTGCGTTTGGATGAGGTGTAAATACAAAAATACACCAGTGTAAATGAAGAACGGTCACATCTATAAATACAGAAGTTGAACCACTTCTGTATTGTTTTTACACTGATGTACGTTTGGAAAAAACAGTGTAAATGTGAATGTATTTTAAACACTTGTTTGAAATTAACAGCCGTTAATTTTTTTTTGTATGTGGATGGCCACATTATTCGATCCCACCACACCTCCATGACCATCCCCATGGTCATGATGTCCACAATTATCTTTCTTGTACACACAACAGACCTACATGAATGCATCTGAGCGCTTCATCTTTGGGATATGAGCAACCCAACACTGGATCTATTATCTTTTGGCCCTCACCTTCTTTCCACATCTCCCAGGCCTGAAACAATTCCAAAATTTCAGTTGTCATGTTAGATATGGTGGTCTACATAAACAAAAACAAAGTAAACAAAATGCTAAAGAAGTAAACAAATATGATATGGTGGTCTACATAAATAAAGAAATAAATAAAAAACTAAAACAAAAACTCCTCATCCAGTTCTGATATGGTGGTCTACAAGCAATTTCAAGAACAAACATGATGCTGAAGGTGCAGGTAATGCTTGAAGTCATAGGTTAGTTACTTAAATCTCAACCTAATGCTAAAGAAAAAGTAATTTAAGAATCTGTTTATTTTAATCTACTTTTAGCCTAAATTACATTTGATCTGATATTTCCTGGTATTGAATCTATATTGTTCATAAAATGGACTGCATATAGAGTTCTAGATTTATCTATTCATGGTTTTTAGTTTAGAGCCTCTCTGGTGGGACTAATAGTTGCTGGTCTCAGTCCCATGGGTGTCCACATGTGTTTCGGAGAGTCAGGAAGATGGCTTGAACTGAGCCCCACCTGATTTAAAATCACATGTTGTTTTCCACCCCTAATCCAATCTGATACATGGAATACCGTTCTGGCCCAACCTAAAATTGTATTGTATTGAATAACATCAGCATTCATCAAGCACTGAAAGTCTGACTTAAATTCAGTTTATCAACTTCAGTTGTGTATGTAAAAAGAATGATGATATTCAAATTAATGAATATCATTAGTAATCACTATGGAAAAGCATTGGCAACTGAAATTCAACTTCTAAGTTTCAGTCCTATTCATGATGTACAAATTTTCTAGCCCTGGTCACAGGAAGATTGATATGTTTCCAGTGGAAAAAGAGGAAAAAACAACAACAACAATAACAGCAACAGCAGCAAAACCATGAAAACAAGAAACTACAACCATACCTAAGAAAAATGAACCCTTTGCTAAACTTACTAGATTTCAAAGCTCATTGACTTCTCTGCCATAAAAGATTATCATGTTGGTTTCATGCTGAGTATTAATACAGCCTTGAGCTTTAAAGATTTTGTCATTTTGATTTTTTTGTATCCTTTTGATTTAATGTACACTCCAACTATTTAAAGCTGTTACTCAAAAATCTGAGAAATATCTTATAATAGTTTTCTTTTACTCCCCCCAAGACCCTATTTAAATCCTGCTCCTGTTAACCATTAAATTTTCTTATTCATAAATCCAAATGACCCCTGAGATAAAGTTCAGAAATTTTCTTTAACCTGAGCCCCCCACCACCAAAAAAGAAAGAAATGAAAAGAAAAAAAAAAAACACACAGCAAAAATGGAAAAAGGGTAAGAAAGAAAAATAAACTAAATATGACCCATCTTGGCCAAATGCAGATGAGCGATGATAATCTCCATGTTATACCTGAGACGGATCCAACACTTGGGAAGCAGATCCAAGAATGCAATTGGCAGGTTGTGAACGTTACAACCCCATCAGCTAACTATTTTCATGTTCTGCGGTGCCAGGTACATATTTCTAATGTCCAAACTAATATTCCTTTTGCATATTCTAACCTCAAATCTCAGATCTACGAGTATGAATGAGCAGAAATCGCAGATCTAAGAAGTATACAAAAATCGCAGACCATAAACTGAGAGAAAAATCACAGACCATAAACTGTGACAAAAATCACAGAGGAGGGAGAGAGAGGGAGGGAAGGCGTTCGAACCTGTAAGAACCAAGCTGCAGATCTGAGAGCGTCCTCTCAGAACTGTGTTCTGAGACGAGGGCATTCGAACCTGTGAAAAAAATGTAAACTGATCAGAACCTGCAGATCTGAGAGCATCCTCTGAGATGAGGGCGTTCGAACTTGTGAGAGAAAGAGAGCAAACTGTGAAAAATAAAAGAAAGAGTGAGAGAGAGCGAGGGAGTGGAAGAGAAGGGGGTGACCAGCAGAACGGCGGTGAGGGTGCCGTGCTCGACGGTGAGAGAAAGGATGGGAGACGAAGAGAAGGGGTGAGTTTTACACCGTATTTACTTCGATGGAGTTTTACTTCGAAAAAGTCAATGTATAAAATACATCGATAATCGAAGTAAAATAAAATCGAAATTCACTTTTACAGCGATTTTCGGGGTACTTTTACATTCCATCCCAACAGTCACAAAATTGGATCGGAATGTAAAATTACATCGAACCGGATTTTACACCCAAAACGCAGCCTAATAGTAAAACTCTATAGGATTTGAACTTCACAAACCAGTTTAAGCTTTTGCATTTATTCTTTTGTTTGGCCAACTATTTGAACAAGAAAATATTCCAATAGTTTAATTTTGGCATCACCATATCCCACCATCATCAAGCTATCTTGGTTAGCCAAACTCTCGTAGTTTATTGACCTGTCCCAATCACTACCCTCGCCATATGTCCACAATTTTTTCCAAGTTGCCAAACCCAATTTATTAGAATCTTAAAATTTATTCTACATATTTTATTGTATATTGGGTTTTGTTACCTAGTTTTTTTTTATATTTTTCATTTTTTTTTTTTTGTTTTTCTTTGTAGGTTAAATATGCAATGAACGACTCTTAAAGCATTGTTGGAGACAATGGACAGTTCTGCTATATTTAGAATTTTTCTCTTTTTATTAACATCATGTAGACTTTAATATATATTAAGGGAAATTTGACATTTGAAATACATTTTAAATAATGGATTTATTTTTTTTGGTAAAACAATGGATGTATTCAAATTATACAAGGCATATAATTTCTTATTAAAATAATATAATCATTTGTTAGAAATTATTATATAATTCCCATGTGATTTATGAATGAAATAGGTACTATCTAGCAATAGTACCCCAAAGCTGAACACATCTGATTTTTCAGAGAATGTTCCATATAGTGCATATTCTGGAGACATATAACCACTGTATACAATTTGAAAACAATTAATTAGCAGTATAATAATAATAATTAATAGTCGAACTACGTACATAAATTTTCTTTATCCAATCTGTCTGTAGGTTCAGGTGGGTGTGTGTGTATGATAACATGAATGCAACTTACAACGTCCCCACCAATCTACAAGTGTTTGCTTCCGTTTGGTTTATCCCAAATATTCTTGCCGTCGCAAAATCTGAAATTTTGGGCTTCATATCTCCATCCAATAGTATATTGCTTGCCTTCAGATCCCTATGAATAACCTTTAATCTGGAATGCTCGTGAAGATAAAGTAACCCTTGAGCAATACCTTCTATGATGTCAAAGCGTGTATTCCAATCCAACTCTGAGTCTTTGGTTGGACCTAATTAATCAATATTTGCCAAAAAGAAATTTAGATTAATTTTACATATTTCAAAGACAAAGCTATTATTAATCGTTTATTTTGAATATATATTGAAATATTGTAAAAAGGCCATTACCTATGTTGGTATGGGACTCTGGGCTATCCAGGGTCTTCGGAGGGGTGGACTGGGTGGGGACCCAACATCAAGCAATGGCCCATAAGTTGTTAAATCGAAATTGAAATCACTTAAAAAGTTATTTCACAAGGAACAACAACAAACCAAATAAGAACTTGTCCAAGCTTTTGTTTGGCATGTACTCGTATATCAGTATCTTTTCCTTTTCTTCAATGCAGAAACCTACGAGTCTAACAAGGTTTCTGTGCTGGAGTTTAGCAATTAGTTTTAGCCCATTCATGAACTCCTCAAATCCTTGTTCAGACTTCTCAGAGAGCCTTTTAATAGCTACTTCTTGGCCATCAAGCAAGCTTCCCTACAAGAATGAAACTATTTAATTTAGAGCTGTTATTACATAGGAAATCTTCAATTCTGTCTGAAATTTATTGACATAGAAACACAGAGGTGAAGTCCTTTTTAAGTAGGGAAAACAATGTGGAACCGTTGATTACCTTATAAACAGGGCCAAATCCACCCTCTCCCAATTTATTTGTTACAGAAAAGTTGTCAGTAAGAACTCTCAAAGTACTAAGACTGAAGGAAGACAGCTCCGGGGAGTTGGTCTCACTTGCTAATACTTCAGATTCCTTATAGATAATTTCAACAACACTTGTGTCACTTCCACCTACAGCTGAACGCAAGGGGAGAGGCATTTTTTCAGTGAAAAGTGTATATTGTTTTGAGATAGTACCAATTATATTACCAAATGAAGGGAGGCTATGAAGTTCAATTCGCACACCAGAGAGAGAGAGAGAGAGAGAGAGTACCATGCTCTGTTAACCTTCTCCGTAAAGAATATACAAAAGCACCAATAAGAAGCAAAGCAGAAGAAGCTGCTGATATTGAAATTATAACTCGAACTCTGTTCTTATCCATGAAGTTATTTGCCTCGGGGGTTCCAACTGAATGAGAAAGACAAGCGATTAATCACATGGTTCATTCAATTCGTTTTGATTACACGTCTTGGATTTAAAACTGTCAATCTCAGAGTAACTCTGTCTCGGCTATATGATATCCAAATTAACGGAAAAAAAAAACAAAAAACAAAAAACAGGGAAGGAATTGAAAATACCTAATTCAGAGCCATCAAGACGTACATAAAAGTCTTTCCCGTTGATGTCGTCTTGCACTAGATCATCGAAATCTCCAAACCAATTTAGACACCTTGATGCAGCTCCATTTTCATACTTTCTAAAAGCATAATCCGTACAGGAGCAGTTCCTCTTGCATTCAGTTTCACATTCTGTCACACTTGAATTCCTTATGGTAATCAAGTGATAGGCATAGGGCAGCTTCATCACATCAACTCTCAAAAATCCATTGCTGCTACAAGAAAGTTCCTTTCGCCTAATGCAGCCTCCTGACCAATTCCCTATATCCCATTCACTATCAACTTTAGGCTTGAACCCATCCAAGCACTTACAGATCGATGAAGAGCTGTTTTGGTAACAACTAGCGTTTGGACCGCACCTTCCATAGAAATCACATTCCTTCTCTGGAGCCGACCATAGCGTCATCCACTCCTTGTTAAACCACGACATCAGCTCGACCCGTCCATTTTGATTCAGAACAAACCTTGAAAAAACTGAGAGCTGTGACAGTGTAAAAGTGACGTTAACCCCCTCATCGTTGATTGTGACGGTGAGGTAGAACGCATAGTTGCCTACTTTCAGAAGTGATCCAATTGACGGATTTCCATCCCAGTCAGTTCTCGCAAATAGATTCGGCCCCCTCCTGATGGCCATCCCCCTATTGACTTCTAAAAGAAATTCTCCTGGTGCCGGGTCGACTTCGTTTTTCCATGATGTTAAATGGATGCTCTGCCCAGTCTTTACATTCGAGCTAAGTTTCATGCCGGGCAGTGCTGTGTCGGAGGGATAATCAAAACTTCGCCACAAGTCAGATTGATCACTGCTCTGTCTCAAAACAAGATTGCTCGAGTCCATTAATAATCCAAAGGTATTTTTCTTATCCATATCAGCAGCTGAAACATTTGATGACCATACAATTCTTCCGTTTCCATCCAAAACCACGAGATTGCCGTTGTCGCTGATAGTGAAAACTCCGGAAGAATCCTCTGGAAGGGAAAGGGGTGCTTCCCTGTTGGCGACCCATACGACCGTCTTTACGGGAATGTTGTTGTACCATATTCCAAGATAACGATTGGTAGAATTCCCGGGACTGAAGAAGCCCAAGGCGAAGGTTTCACCTGCGGAGATTATAGTCTGGTTCCCGCTTATAGTTTTCCCTACTGTTAATCTGTCCTTGTTGCCGCTGCAGGGTAGTAGAAGTGATGACCATAACATGAACAATGAAACCAAGAGAGAAGGCCACCCCATTGATTCTTCTTTCAATTCTCGAATACCCATATTTTTTTCCCGAACACAGCTTCCCGCAAAGCAGCAGAGGAAGAAGAAGATCGAACTAAGCAGCGTAAAAAAGAGAAGAACGAAAAGGTACAGAGAGATAGGACCGATTTGACCAGTTTCAGCGTGACACAAATATCCCGCTCCCGCCGTTAGGGCCTAGGGGCGGCCATATTTGACCCAACACATACTTACAACCGTTAACTCTGAAAGAAGAAAAAGCACTAACACATTGGGAAGGCAGGGGGAATCCCGCCTTAGATTGGTAAATCTCCCCCATGAATTTCACATAAATTCGCGATGTGCGACTAACTATAGATCTGATTTACACTGCAGGGCTATAAACATTCAAATGGACCGATATCCATAGTGTATGCATCCACGCCCGCCTGTGAATTGACATCAATTCTAATTGTATTGACGTGGAATATGTGTACAATGATAAAAAATAAGAGTACGGGAGATAATGGTACATCATCGAGAGTTATTCCCAATACAAGGTGGGGATGTGGTACAGGGCATCGTGGGGCGCAGATGTGAACTCGGCTATGAAGAAGATGTGACTTGTGAGCATGGTCTAGTGAGTAGTGACGGTTGAATCCGAGTTCATCTTTTATTTCTGATTTACTGGGGAGTGATAAGTAACTCTGTTCGGTTGATTCAGCCTATTAACTTAGAAAAAAAGGGAGAAGGACGGGTACCCCGTGTCAGAATTTGAGGTCCATTTGAATGTTTATAGCCCTGTAGTGTAAATCAGAAATCTGCATTGGATAAATCCGTACTTTTCCAATAATTTTATGAGTTGTTGGGTTATCAAAATCTAAAATAAAAGGGCAGTTTTGAGATTTGAAAAGCATTAAATAGATAAATGAGAATCTTTTTTGAAGCTAAATGATAGAATGCTAACAAAGGGGATCTTTGTCACAAATGAAAGTGCAGGAGAGGGTATTTGCCACTAACACCATAAGTACAAGGGTGGCCTTTGTAATTTACCCAAAAGAAAATCATCCTTACAACTAGGGGTGCAACCTAGGCAGGCCTAACATGAGCCCAAACCGACTTAACTCACAATTTAGCACGGGTTGGACTTGAATTTTAGGGCCTCAAATTGGGGGTGGGCCCAAAAGTTCAAGCATTTTTATTTTTTGGGATAGGCCCAGGCCTAGGCCTTAGATAGCCCAAACTCGACTTGAGCCTGCCCCTACCTTACCCTTAGTGGAATCTGGCCCATATATATATATATATATATATATATATATATATATACATAAATTTATATTAAATTTTAATGTGTAATTGATTGACAAACGCAAACCTGGCCTAGGCCCAAGCCCAATTCAAGGCCATCAAAATTCATTTTGGACTGACTAAGGTTGAACAATTCAGTCTTGACCTCAGGGTTGGGCCTGGGTTGAACTTAACCCAAGCCCAGACCACTCTACTTGCACCCCTATGTACTTACAGCCCACCTCAATGAAATCATGTAGGGCTACAAATTGGTGGTGATCAAGGCCAATGCCAGGCTATATTAGGCCCAGGCCCAGGGCATGCATGAACATAAAACCTAGGCCCAAGCCTAGAATTTCTAGGCCAAGTCGAGCTGAAAAAATCACCATTAACTGCAAATAATATTCAATTGTTCAAATGCGAATTCAATCTTATTAGGATGATTTGAATTTGATCCATTTATAAATAGATCATGTATGGATCCACACTATGATATAATTCACACCTATACTCCCTCTCTCTCTCTCTCTCTCAACAAGCCACCTCAGGGTACCTTCATCCATCATAGAACACAGAAACAAAACATAAATAAGCTGTAAATATGAACTAACGTGCAACCCGGATCTCATACCCACAAAATTCCTACCCACATCCACATGGCACTGTAACTGTTGTGCTGATGTACATCAACTAATCGTGGTTCAGTTGGTTGGTTCTTTAGCTAGCTGTAGTGGAGACTTGTGATCAAATCCCACTGTAACCGGGGTTGGGGTTATAGGTATGGGGTTTGCTCAAATCCACACCAACCTATCTCATCCATGTTGACCTATTTGTATATATACATTTGTGGAAACCAATATTTAATAAAAAAATGTTTTCGATTTCTCCTATAGTGATGTATATCCTTATCTCATTGGTTTAACATCACAATTGGACTTCATAGAAAGTTATGGAGAGAATGGAGATAAAGGAGAGAGGAGCCACATAAGTAGGAGTAGAGAGAGGAGAGAGAAACATTGGAATGAGAAGAGAGAAAATATAGGAGAGGAGGAAGAGAGAAACTTGGGAGAGAGGAGAGAGAAGACAAAGAAAGGAAGGAGAGAAAAAATGTAGGAGAGAGTAAAAAATGAAGGATAGAGAGAGTGAGAGAGAGGCTGAACTATTGACCCACCACCAAATAAGAAAACAATTCCATTCTTGGGTTGATTTTGAATTTTATATTTCATTTTCATCATCAATAGAAAATTTTTGTTTATCATGCCTTATTTTTAATATCATTAATACAAAATAACAAAGATGTGCCCAAATTTTTCTATAATTTTTTATTTTAAAATTTTTATTATTTAACTATGAAATCATGGGTTGACCCATTTGTGCATTTTTATTACTTGTCCCCAAAATCCCTTTGTGAATTTTATTCAATATTTATTATTAGCAACACATCTTACTTTACTAAATCTTTATAAAAAAAGTACTAAAATAGTATAAAAATAATAAATATTATTTATTAGCACGATATTATTTATTAGGAAAATAATAATAATAATAATAATAATAATAATATATTATAGTAATAATAATAATAATAATAATAATAATAATAATAATAATAATAACAATAATAATAATAATAACAATAATAATAATAATATTATTATTATTATTGTTATTCAAATAATCATAATAATTATTATTAGAAAACTAATAATAATAATTTCTTAATACTTATTATTAAAATTATAACAATATATGATTATTTTTTAATTTTATTGTTTCATAAGTTATTTACTATTTAATTATTTTTATATATCACTTTCATTATTTTCATTAGTTTATTATTTTTCATTAATTATTATTATTATTATTATTATTATTATTATTATTATTATTATTATTATTATTATTTTATTTCCCTGTTTTGTTATTTATCACTGTATTATTATTTAATTACTTTCAATTATTATTGTAACTATTTTATATATTATTTTAATTATTCTTATTATATGATTATTATATATTTTAATAATTATTATTATTTTTAATTAATTAATTATTTGATTATTTGATTATGAATTTATTAAAATAACAATAATTTATAATTATGTGTTACTTTTGTTATTTTATTATTTTTCATCATTATTCATTATTACTTTGTTACTTTTGTTTTTAAATATGTTATTCTAGAAATAACAATTAATATCAATTTAATCTTAATTATAATCAACATGAATATCCATTTTCATAATCAAATATGGGAACAAAATTATAAAATATCCATTTTAATTAATTAATTCTTTGATTATTTGATTATGCATTTATTAAAATAACAATAATTTATAATTATGTGTTACTTTTGTTATTTTATTATTTTTCATCATTATTCATTATTACTTTATTACTTTTGTTTTTAAATATTAATGTTATTCTAGAAATAACAATTAATATCAAGTTAATCTTAATTATAATCAACATAAATATCCATTTTCATAATCAAATATGGGAACAAAATTATAAAATAACCATATTTAGCATTCAACATTCAGATTTTAGCTTAACATTGGCAGGGACCCATGCAATGCATGGGATTTGTTAAGCAAAAGCTAAATAATAGAAAAACATAAGTGTACACAATTGTTTTATATCTTTTTTTAATTTTTAAGTAATTAATAATTATTTATATTTTGAGTTCAACAATGATATAGAAAAAATATGATATCTGAAAATTTTTTGACCAATCAACTAGTATCATAAATGTCATAGCCAATAGATGTTGAAGGCTAGGGCAAAGTGAGAATGATAGGATGATAATGCCGAATGAGTAGTGGAATGATAAGAGGGTAGAATAGAATGATTGAATGAATGATGCCGTCATGAGATGGGCTCTCATTTACAGGGAGAGATCCCAAGGTCCCGAAAGGAAGGAGCTAGTAGTGTTCGATTCCTACTAGGAAAGGGAATATTGGATTCGCTGTCGATTATTAAGGAGCACTGCTAGGGTTTTGCCATGTGTCTTATGAGATCTCTCAAGGACTAACTTTCCTTTTGTCTGAGGATTCTCATAATCCGCATGTGCTACTTCCTTTTGTGACCCATTTAACCAATGTGGCACTGGTGATGTCATCATTTAGCGGGCGTTCTTTTATTAGATCCACGTGGCGCCTTATCACATATATAATTAAAGGCGCACGTGTAACCGATATTTGTTCCCGATTTACAATGACCCTGTGGTTTTGTAATGGTCTCGAATTCATCGCAATTCCATGTGCGTTCAAAGTTCATCGCAATTCCGTGTGCATCCGAAGTTCATCGTAGAACCGTGCGCCTAAAGTTCATCATGGGTTTACATTTACCAAAGCTCATCACGATTAGTCTTTAGTACGAGTTTGTCTCAATCGTGCAATGAGTCATACATTCATCACAGTCGTCTGATGGACTATAAGCTCATCGTAGGCAGTTGATGAGTTGTGAACTCATCGTAGGAGTCCATGGGGTACCAATTCAGTATCCTCTGTATTCTGATGGTCTGAGCGATCACTATGTATCTACATTAGCCCCCTACTGATAAGCATTTCACCCTCAGATTTGTCTTGAGGTTTTGTAATGGATCGATGTAGAAAGGGGTCGACAATGTACTGGTTTTTGTGTGTTAGGTCTGGTGATCATTCTTGTTTTGATTATATCACTTGTGGGTGAGGGAAAATTTGTTTGGATCTTTTGTCAGCTCCTCTGCCTATTGACAAGCTAGGAACCAGTCAATTGGCAGTTTATTTGGCTTATTGGTAACTTCGGATGGGAATTGGATGTTCATTTTTAGTTAGCTTCCATCCATTCTATGATTCAGCCCCCCTGGTCTTTTGATAATTTTCTTTCTGTCAGTAGGAAACTCTATGCCCAGTTCGTAAGTGAGTTTTAACCCCCTTGCCTAATGACAGGAAGAAAATTGTCAAAAGACAAGTGAGGAATTATGAAGTATGGGTGTGCAGCCCCTTGTGTATGTCAAAGTTGTGTCTGTTGTGAATACACAGTGTTGATTAGTAGTTTACCACTTAGTGAGTTTCGCATTCGATTAGGTGACAATGATGTGGCGGTCATC
Organism: Nelumbo nucifera; assembly: GCF_000365185.1. Next base: position 152,883 of record NW_010729217.1, on the reverse strand, counting down.
ATTAAGACTTTTCCTAACCGTCGTATCTTCATGAATGCAATCTGTTCGCATGTGTGGCTCGAATGAGACATGTAACCTTTTAAAGTGGCGGTTGCTAATGTGGCGTCCCTTTTAAATTAATGCATTGTTTTGTCCCACCCGTCTCGGGGATGTAAATTCAACACTTTACTTTTTATTTAAGCATCAGTGGGGGAGATTGTAATGATGTCGATTCATCTTCCCCAGCGCTGTTTGGCATTCCCAACACGTTTGAGTGCTTTATAAAGGGCAGTATGCCTGCCTTCATTCTCTGTTATTCTCAGTCGTTTGCCTTTTCGTTTCTGCCCTTATCTCTTCGGTGACCATTCTCTATCAGTTTCTTTTGTTATCCTATTCCCTATTCACTTGTTCTTTTAACCATGGCTCTTCGCCAGAAGAAAAGTGAATGCCCATTTGTTGACTTTGTCAAAGTCATTGATACAGTGAAACTATTGTCTGAGCGAGAGGCGGTCAGGATGGCCGACGGTGGGAAGGGTTTTTGGCCCCTAATGCCATTGTCGAGGGGAAAGGATGGGGGTTTTGATGCTATGGATGGGAATGAGTTAATGTGTCTTTATGGGTGCTTGGGTTGGTTAGTGTCATTCAAGTGTCAAGAGCCCAGGACTGATAGATCGAAATCACTGAATAGCTATTCTGGTTGGGCGCGTTATATTTTAGAGAACCCAATGTTCTGTCGATTGTTGAAGGATGTTGAACTTATACGCTTTGTGGACTATTTCTTTGACCTCCCTAGTAAAGAGGGGGTGAGTTATGTAAAACCATTTCTTGATCACTAGTGTTGCCACACTCACACTTTTGTGGGTGCATTCGGTGAATTCACTATCATCATCGAAGATGTAGTCGCCTTATTGGCATTACCCGTTCGTGGGGTGGTTGATAACTATGTAGTTTGATGCCTTAAGGGCATCAGTTTAGGGGTATTTTAGGCCTTAGAATAGTCAAAATGTCCCTTTTCCCAGTTAAATTCAATATTGTGACCTTTAAGGGTTCATGTGCAAATCTTGGGAAAAAGTGGGGAAGTTTCAAGGCTGAAAATGCAGTTTTTGGGAAGCTGGTGTGAGTTCTAGTTGAGAGAGGGGGTGTTTTTGTGAAAAACTGAGCACAAGAGGGCGTCTCCTATCTGCTAAACCCAGAATGGCGCCCCTCCTACTATATTAGCATACTCCCCTCTCCCTAGCAAACCCTAGGGCGCCTCTCCACTCATTCTTTTCATCTCTAACAAACCCTAGCCGCCCCTAACTGCTAAATCCTCACCTTCCATCCCTTCCTAACATCTAATCTCCACCCTCCATTCTAGGGAACCCTCTTTTGAGTGCATTCTAACCCTAGGGCGCCACCAAACTTCTTATCCTCACCATTCAGCCTTTAGCCACTAGATCTCAGCCCTCTATTTCATTCTCTATCTCAGCCATTCACCTTAGGGTGCCACTCACTCCTTTTAATCTCCACCATCCAATCCTAGGCGCTCAAATCTCAGCCCTACATAATATTGGGCGCCCTCTCCTTCTCTTCTCAGCCTTAGGATTACCTTAGAACAATCCTAACCCTCCATTCTAAACCCTAGAGCACCCATATTTCTACTAAAACCCTGCTGCCGCCCCGCTCTTTCTCTCTAATCTCAATTTTATCCACCCTTCTCTATAAAAAGGACCCAAGGGGTCCTGAGAAGGGGTTGGATTCAACCCCCAAGTAAGACGGAAGGCTGCTCTTGAGAAGTTCAAGGGTAGAGGAAGAGGAGAACGCCCATGCAAGAGGAGGGGTTCCTACTTGCAGTTCGCCTAGCCACTATTGCCACCTCTGGATTCGGATCCCAACCAATTTTTCATTAGTTTCAGATATACTTTCCATTCTTTAATTTCCAGTTCTTATTTTTATTTCTGCAATTTACTTTTGTCTAGTTTAATTTTTGTCTTCCTTTCTGCAGTCTACTACCTCTAACCGAGTTGCAGACTTTTTATTTAGTTTTATTTATTTATTTATTTATGATATTTATTTATCTTTTTGCAAGTTTTACCTCTAGCATTGTTAGAATGTTATTTTAATGAATTCCAGTTCAATTAATTAAATTTTGTGTTTCTGCAATCTCCAATCATGTTATTTTGCCCAGATTTAAGTACGTAACGATTTTTCCCTCGCTTCCCTATGGATACGACCCCTTTCTCACCACTAACTGCGTTTATAGTTATTTTGAGAATCGAAATTATAAATATTGAAACTGGTGTTCCGAAGTGGTTAACACACTTCTGGATACACCAAGTTTTTGGCGCCGTTACCGAGGAAGGAACAAAGAAAAATTTTTATTTGCTTTGTCTGGATCTGTTTCATTATTATTTTTATTACTTGATCTGTAATCTCATTTTAATTCTTGTTTCTCTTTGATTTTGTAGGATGTCATAGCAAAAGGTGGGGTACCGGAGCATTGCCGGAATGCCGAAGAAAAGAGAATAGAAGAGAAATTTGATTGCGTTTTAGGTGTAGTCGTCCTAATTTAGTCTTGTTTTTTTATTTTTATTTTTGAACTCCTTTTATTGTAAAATAGTGATTTTTGAATTCTTAGTTAATTATTTTTTTTCTTTTTTTCTTTTTTCTAGATCCGATTTATTTTTTATTACTATTTATTTTTCGTTTAGTTCTTAGATCTATTTTTTTCTTTTAATTTATTGAGTGAATTTCTATTTATGATTATTAGGTTCTATTTTTTTATTTTCAGATTAGAAACTCACTTCGTTTATTTTATTTTATTCTCTTTTATTGCCACATATTCTTTTTTATTTTCGGCTTAATCCTTAGAGTTGCAATTTCCCTTGTTAGTATTTATTTTTGTAGTTGTTAATTTTTTTAGCATAGTTAATCTTTTTATTTTCTATTTTCTGTAATTATTTGTTACTTTATTTAATTTCCCTTTAATTAGTTATTTAATTGAATAATTAATTGTTAATAGGAAATTATTCAAATTTTCGAATTTGAGTTTAAATTTCAAATTCAAATTTGAAATTTTAATTCGAATCTGAGTTTGAATTTGAATTCGAATTTAAATTTCAAATTTCAAAAATAACAAAAAAATTAATAAATTAATTATTTTTTTTTAAATTTTTTTGTAATTGCATTCCAACATTTAGGGTTTGATATGTTTTAGTGCATGCATTATATAGTATTATTTAATTGTCAAAATTTTCTTGTTAGTTGTTAATGTGTTAGGTTTTTTTTTTTTTTTAATTGTTCCTTTTGCTGAATTAGTTTTATTTTATTATTTTATATTAAATTGCTCAATTGCATATTAGAAATAATTGTTCATTGTAATTAGTTGCATTTACTTTGTTTATTGTGTTTTTTTTCTTTTTTTTTTTTGTTAATCCATTTAAGGGCAATCCAACTTAAATAAGATAAGGTGGGGATTTCATCACCCTTCCTTGGCCTAAAAACCACCATCCTTTCATGTGTGGTTCACCCTACACCCTAATTTAAAATTTGGATAGCAAGATCCTTTAGGGAGCCTCACATTTGGCTCAAAAGTGTGCTGAATTTTAGGGAACCTTGTAATTACTTTCCATAACCGGCGGTTAGTGTCTAAGGAAAGAGGTTAAATGGCTAAACCTAAGCGGGTTTTATGGTTACTTAATTAGGTCATTACGAGAGCAAGGGAAGCCTCCCACATCCCCACCTCTTACCTGGCTAACCAAAGGAAGTGGTGTAATTCCAAGTGAACCTAAGAGGATTCACATTAGTTGAACCACTATTTTAGGAAACCTTAGGTCAGCCCATAGGTCGTGTGTTTGAATTTCTTGCATTTTTTAAAAAAATTTAAAAATTTAAATTTCAGGAATTTAAACTTCAAAATCTGAATTTGAATTTAAATTTCAAAAATTTAAATTTTGAATTTCAAAAAAAGAGAAAATTAAAAATTAAAAAAAAATCAAATTTCAAAAAGAAGAAAAAGGGACTTCTGAGTTGTATGTTGGGAAGGAGATCTGTGAGGAGAGAAATAGTAGAACCCATACATGAGATAGAGAGATACCTCCATCACCAACAACGCGACCAAATGGCCGGAATCAATGATGCACAACCCAGAAAGCTGAAGGAGTATTTCACTCAAACCTAGTATAACCCTTCATCCATCATACAGTTGCTAGATACCCAAGCCTTGCAATATGAGATTAAATCAAACACAATCCAAATGCTTCCCTGTTTCTATGGGAACCTGAGCGATGACTGGTGTGATCGGAAGCGTGTCGTTAACCCCTTCAGAACACTAGTTTAAACATTTATAAATTTTTTTGATTCTCAAACAACTACTAACGCAATAAATGGGTGAGAACGGGTTGTATCCATAGGAAAGCAAGTGAAAAATTAATACATACTCAAATCCAGACAAGATAACACAAGAGGGAAGTGCAGAATTATAAACATTAATTAATTAAATTGAGGAAAATATAGAATTTGAACAGTACTAAAAGTTAAATGTGCAGAAACATAAATAAATACAAAAATAAATTAACAAAAGAAACGAAATAAAAATCTGTAATCCGATCAGAGGTAGCAGTCTACGAATCTCTCATTTGACCCCCGAACTTCTCGAGCTAGGCCTTCCGTCTTACCTGGCCAAATTGCAGATCTGCAGAAAATAAAACAAAGATCAAACGGAATGAAAATAAATTGTAGAAAGTAAATAACGAAACTGAAATTGAAAGAACAAAAATTAAAATTAAAATAAAGTAAAAGTGGTTGGGATCCGATTCCAGATGTGGCAGTAGTGGTGTTGGCGAACTGCAAGTAGAAACCCCTCCTCTTACCTGGGCATCCTCCTCTTCCTCTACCCTTAAACTTCTCAAGATCAGCCTTCCTTCTTACCTGGGTGAATTGACCAACAACTTCTACAGGGCCCCTGGGGTCCTTTTTATAGAAAATGGTGGACACAACCGAGAATAGAGAGAAAGAGGGGGCGATAATTGGGTTTTAGCAAAAATATGGGTGCCCTAGGGGTTTTAGATTGAAGGGTTAGGATGGTTCTAGGGTTATCCTAAGGTTGAGAAGAAAAGGAGAAGGCACCCAATATTATGTAAGGCTGAGATTTAATGGCTAAACGCTGAATGGTGAAGATTAGAAGTTAGGTGGCTCCTAGAGTTAGAATGCTAAAAAGAGAGTGCCCTAGAATGGATGGTGGAGATTAGAAGGGATGGAAGGTGAGGATTTAGCAGTTAGGGGCGGCTAGGGATTGTTAAGAGTGAAAAGAATGGGTTAAAAGGCGCCCTAGGGTTTCCTAAGGCGTAGAGAGCATGCTAATACAGTAGGAGGGGCGCCAAATTGGGTTTAGCAGTTAGGAGGCGCCCTCCTACTTTCAGTTTTTCACAAAAGCATCCCCTCTCTCAGTTGGACTTCATACTAGCTTCCCAAAATCTACATTTCAGCCATGAAAACTTTCCAGTTTTCCCCAAAATTTGCACAGAGACCCTTAGATGCCACAACATTGCATTTAACTAGGAAAAGGGCACATCTTGACTATTCTAAGGCTGAAAATACCCCTGAGTTGATGCCCTTAAGGCATCAAAATGCAGAGTTATCAAGGACCCATACAAACACATAAACGAGTTTCTAGAAATCTGTTCCATTGTAAGGACCCAAAACTTTAATGATGATGCCCTTAGATTAAATCTTTTCCCCTTCTCTTTGAAAGAAAAGGCCAAGCACTGGTTGGGAACTATAGGGAGACCTATTAGAACTTGGGCAAAAATGCAACAAGAATTCCTTAGAAATTTCTACCCTATAGGACGAACCAACACCATGAGAAGAGCCATCACTGGATTCACCCAAACACTGGGTGAACAAATTAAAGAGTCTTGGGAGAAAATGAAGGAGTTGAAGAGAAAACGCCCACACCATGGCCTGTCTCAGTGGCAAATTGTCCAAGCCTTCTATGAAGGTTTAACTGATCAATACAGACAAATGGTGGATGCATCTTGTGGGGGGGCATTTATGAGCAAAAGTGAGGATGAAGCATATGCTCTTTTTGAGACATTGAGTGAAAACTCCATCAACAATGCATCCTTGTATTCCTATGAAATGTTGGTGGGACCCTCAAAGAGGGCAGGGCTCTACGAAATCAGGAACAGTATAGGGCCCGAGGCAAGAATGGACCTGAATACAATCTCTAGAAAATTGGACAGGGTAGATCTTCTAGCCCAAAAGCTTGATCAATTCTTCACCTATAACCAGCAATCGAGCCCATCTACACCCTATCCTGAAGTTTGTTCCATTTGTACCAGCTCGGCCCACCAGGTTGATGATTGTCCCACGACGGCCCAGTTTTCACCGTTTATCCAAGAACAGGTTCAGGTAGCTGATAACTCTGCATTTTGATGCCTTAAGGGCATCAATTCAGGGGTATTTTCGGACTTAGAGTAGTCAAATTGTGTCCTTTTCCCAGTTAATTTCAATGTTGTGACCTTTGAGGGTCTCTGTGCAAAACTGGGAAGTTTTTATGGCTGAAATGCGACTTTTGGGAAGCTGGTGTGATGTCCAACTAAGAGAGGGGGTGTTTTTGTGAAAAACTGAGAGCAGGAGGGCGCCTCCTATCTACTAAACCCAGTTTGGCGCCCCTTCTACTGTATTAGCATGCTCCCCATGCCTTAGAAAACCCTAGGGCGCCTTTTAACCCATTCTTTTTATTCTTAGCAAACCCTAACCGCCCCTGGGTGTTTAATCTCCATCCTCTACTTCTTCTAATCTCCACCACTCATTCTAGGGCACTCTTTTTGTGGCTTTTAAACCCTAGGGTGCCACCTAACTACTAATCCTCATCATTCAGCCCCTCACCACTAGATCTCAGCCCTCCACCCCATCATATATCTCAGCCATCCACTCTAGGGCGTTACCCACTCTTCTAATTTCCACCTTTCAACCCTAGGTGCCTCAATCTCCTCCATTCATTTCTGGGTGCCCAAATCTGAGCAATACATACTATTGGGCGCCCTCTCCTTCTATTCTCAGCCTTAGGATCACCCCAAAACCATCCTAAACCTTCATTAGAAACCCTAGGGCGCCCATAACTTTGCTAAAACCCAACTGCCGCCACTTCTTTCTCTTTTATCCCAATTGTATCCACCCTTCTCTATAAAAAGGACCCAAGAGCTCCTGAGAAAGGGTTGGATTTTGCCCCAGGTAAGATGAAAGGCTGATCTTGAGAAGTTCAAGGGTAGAGGAAGAGGAGGATGCCCAGGCAAGAGGAGGGGTTCCTACTTGCAGTTCGCCAATACCACTACTGCCACCTCTGGAATCGGATCTCAACCACTTTTACTTTATTTTAGTTTTAATTTTTGTTCTTTCAATTCCAGTTTCGTTATTTACTTTCCGCAATTTATTTTCATTCCATTTCATCTTCGCTTTATTTTCTGCAGATTTGAAATTCGGCCAGGTAAGATGGAAGGCCAAGCTCGAGAAGTTCGAGGGTCAAAGAAGAGATTTGGAGACTACTACCTATGATTGGATTATAGATTTTTATTTCATTTCTTTTATTAATTTATTTTTGTATTTATTTATGTTTCTGCACATTTAACTTTTAGTACTATTTGAATTCTATTTTTTTCTCAGTTTGATTAATTAATTTTTATATTTATGCACTTTCCTCTTGTGTTCTCTTGTCTGGATTTGAATGTATATTAATTTTTTCCTTGCTTCCCTGTGGATACGACCCGTTCTCATCCCTTTACTGCGTTAGTAGTTATTTGAGAGTCGGAAAAATTATAAATGTTTAAACTAGTGTTCAGAAGTGATTAACAACACGCTTCCGGACACACCAGTAGCCTAGAGTTTCTCGAGGCCCAATGTTGACCCATTCTCAAATACTTACAACCCTGGGTGGAGAAATCACCCTAACTTTTCTTGGAGGACACATCAACCTAACACACAATCCCAGTAGTACCACCCATCTAAGTCTATGGCCCAGCAATTTCAGAGGCCATAAGTGCAAAGCCAATTCCAACAGATGTACCCTAGGAACCAACCGGTCCAACCTTATTAGGCTTACCCACAACCTCCTTAGACCCATACAGTTGATGACCAATTCATGTAACTTCAGCAGCTGATCCTAACTCAGCAGTAGTCCATCGCTAGATTAGAGAGCCAAATAAGACAGCTTGCCGAAGACAATGTGAGGAGAGAAGTAGGGCAACTACTTAGTCAACCGGTTGTGAATCCTAGAAATCAACCATCGGGTTTTCCCCCACAGCAGATTCAACCACCTCCTAAGAACTCTCAGTTTGAAAATGCCAAAACTATCACAACTTTAAGGAGTTGGAGGATTTTAGAAGACCCATATGAGAAAAAGAGAGTTAATGAAGAAGAAAAAGAGCAAGAAGACCATAAGTTGGGGGGGGGGGGAAGAAAAAGGAAAGGAAAATTTAGAAGAAGAGCCTATAATGAACTGACTTATAGTTTCCTTTCCCACCGCACTCACAACCAGGCCGTTGCGAAAGACAAAAGAGACTCGCAACGAGGGGATCAAGGAGTTATTCAAACAAGTCCATATTAACATCCCTCTCCTTGACACGATTCAACATGTCCTGACCTACGCCAAGTTCTTGAAAGAACTATGTACTCAAAAGTGGGAGCCACGATCGGCCCCACAAAAAGTGATGCTCTTGGCAGATGTTAGTAAGGTTCCCCTAAACCAACTTCCCTAGAAAATGAAAGACCATGGTGCTCCTCTCATAAGCTGTGTCATCTCTGGAATCACTTTCGATTGGGCTAGTGTATCCAGAAACGTGTTGTTAACTACTTTGGAACACCAGTTTCAATATTTATAAATTTTTTCGATTCTCAAAATAACTAGAAATGTAGTTTGTGGTGAGAAAGGGGTCGTATCCACAGGGAAGCGAGGGAAAAATCGTTACGTACTTAAATCCGGGCAAAATAACACGATTGGAGATTGTAGAAACACACAATTTAATTAATTGAACTGGAATTCATTAAAATAAAATTCTAACAATGCTGAAAGTGAAACTTGCAAAAAGATAAATAAATATCAGAAATAAATAAATAAATAAAACTAAATAAAAAGTCTGCAACTCGATCAAAGGTAGTAGTCTCCGGATCTCTCCTTTGACCCTCGAACTCCTCGAGCTAAGCCTTCCGTCTTACCTGGCCGAATTTCAGATTTGTAGAAAGGAAGACAAAATTTAAACTTGACAAAATTAAATTGCAGAAATAAAAATAAGAACTGAAAATTAAAGAACAGAAAGTAAATCTAAAACTAATGGAAAATTGGTTGGGATCCGAATCCAGAGGTGGCAATAGTGACTAAGCGAACTGCAAGAAGGAACCCCTCCTCTTGCTTGGGTGTTCTCCTCTTCCTCTACCCTTGTACTTCTCAAGAACAACCTTCCGTCTTACCTGGGGGCAAAATCCAACCCCTTCTCAGGACCCCTTGGGTCCTTTTTATTGAGAAGGGTGGATAAAACTGGGATTAGAGAGAAAGAGGGGGGCGACAGCTGGGTTTTTGTAGAAATATGGGCACCCTAGGGTTGAGAATGAAGGGTTAGGATTTTTCAAAGGTGATCCTAAGGTTGAGAAGAGAAGGAGAAGACACCCAATATTATGTAGGGCTGAGATTTGGGCACCCATAATTGGATGGTGGAGATTTAGGCACTTAGGGCTGAAAGCTGGAGATTAAAAGGAGTGGGTGGCGCCCTAGGGTTAGAATGCTAAAAAGAGGGTGCCCTAGAATGGAGGGTGGAGATTAAAAGGAATGGAAGGTGAGGATTTAGCAAGTTAGGGGTGGATAGGGTTTGTTAAAGATGAAAAGAATGAATAGGGAGGTGCCCTAGGGTTTGCTAAGGAGAGGGGAGTATGCTAATACAGTAGAAGAGGTGCCATTCTGGGTTTAGCAGATAGGAGGCGCCCTCCTGTGCTCAATTTTTCATAAAAACACCCCGCTCTCAGGTGGAATTCACACCAACTTCCCAAAAACTGCATTTCAGCCTTGAAACTTCCCTAGTTTTCCCAAGATTTGCACAGAGACCCTCAGAGGTCACAATATTGAATTTAAATGGAAAAATAGGACATTTTGACTATTCTAAGGCCTAAAATACTCCTGAACTGATGCCCTTAAGGCATCAAACTACAGAGTTATCACACCCCCCAACTTAACCATTGTTAGTCCCTTAGCAATGCAGCCTTAAAATTACACTGAGTAAAGAGATCATTCCATTGCAAGATCATCATTGACAAAATTAGCCAAGTATCTTGATTTCAGAATTCTCAAACTTTGTATAGATCAGTATTGGGCATAAGGGGTAAAACTGTCTTGCTTTGAACATTATAGGAAGTTGGCTTAAAAACTTATATACCCTTCCATTTGCAGACTATCTCGATAAGCTGAGATTGATTTTTAAAATTAGGCGGGTATTCTTCTTATCATTTCTGATAGTGGATTTCTACCCCTGAACTTGATATGCACACTTATTTTTATTGCTACCTTCCACCATTTGACGTGAATCTCGGCACTTGCCTTAGGTGAAGAGACCCGATTACTAAGTGTTCGGTGATTGTCTTTGGCATTCCCTTTCCTATTTGACGTGAATCTCGACACTTAACTAAGGTGAAGAGACCCGGTTACTAAGTCTAGGGTGTTCATTGACCTTTTATTCTCTTTTTTTTTTTTTGAAACACTATTCAGGATAGTCCACTGTCTCTAATGACTTGAAGAATTGTTGTCTAATTTCTCAATCTTTTTCTTCTTATCCTACTAGGGGCAAACTTGGGAGTACTTTCCAATTTCTAAACAGTTTCGACAATATTCAAATAAGACCAATTTTGAGTCCTATCACTTGCTACCAATTTCTACAAAATTCAATATTCTTCTATCAGTTTTCTCAACTTTTTCTATTTGCGAATCTCTTTTAATGGAAAAACTTAAAAATTTCTCAGTAAAATTTTTAGTTATGCATTTCTAAAGGCTTAGCTTCAATTTTTTTCTCTCTCTTTCCTCACCCCCCAACTTAAGTGCCATTGTTCCTAATGGCATGACTTGGATGTTGCAAAGGACTTGGGCCAAAGGGAACAATCAAGAGGGTTTTTCCAAGGGGTTCAAGGTCTGCCAATTGGTCTCGAATCAAGAAAAGATACAAAAACTCTAATCCTACAAACAACTAGAAACTACGTTGGGTTGCCTGGTGTGTTAGGAAGTGTGTCGTTAAACACTTCGGAACACTAGTTTAAACATTTATAATTTTATTCCGATTCTCAAACAACTACTAATGCAGTAAAGTGATGAGAATGGGTCGTATACATAGAGAAGTGAGGGAAAAATTAATACACTCAAATCCGAACAAGAGAACACAAGAGGGAAGTGCAGAAATATAAAAATTAATTAATTAAACTGAGAAAAATATAGAATTCGAACAGTACTGAAAGTTAAAAGTGCAGAAACATAAATAAATACAGAAATAAATTAACAGACAAAATGAAATAAAAATCTGTAATTCAATCAGAGGTAGGAGTATCTGGATCTCTCCTTTGACCCTCGAACTTCTCGAGTTAGGCCTTCTGTCTTACCTGGCCGAATTGCAGATCTGTAGAAAATAAAAAAAATATCAAACAAAGTGAAAATAAATTGCAGAAAGTAAATAATGAAACTAGAATTGAAAGAACAAAAATTAAAACTAAAATAAAGTAAAAGTGGTTGGGATCCAATTCCAGAGGTGGCAGTAGTGGTGTTGGCAAACTGCAAGTAGGAACCCCTCCTCTTGCTTGGACGTTCTCCTCTTCCTCTACCCTTGAACTTATCAAGATCAGCCTTCCATGTTACTTGGGTGAAGAATCCAACCCTTTCTTAGGAGCTCTTGGGTCCTTTTTATAGAGAAGGGTGGATACAACTGGAATTAGAGAGAAAGAGGGGGGTGGCAGCTGAGTTTTAGCAAAAATATGGGTGCCCTAGGGTTTAGAATGAAGGATTAGGATGGTTCTAGGGTAATCCTAAGGCTGAGAAGAAAAAGAGAAAGCACCCAATGTTATGTAAGGCTGAGATTTAGTGGCTAAAGGTTGAATGGTGAAGATTAAAAGTTAGGTGGCTCTTCAGTGTCAGCCTTAACAGGATAAATCTCCCCAGATCTATCCAACGGTTGTGAACATTCTAAACTAACATAAGTCTCTTAAGTGTCCAGTTTAAGGGTTTTATACAGAAACACACCACAATAACATGAATCAAATATGTACTTTATTCATTTACAATAAATGTCATAATGTACATCATTCTGATTGGAGCTAAGGGCACACACTGTCTAACAATAACAACTTCTGATGAATTATCATGAACAAGCATCAAAGATATTAGGTTGAATGAAAATAGAAAAGACTGGTAAATAATAAGGACTTGCTTCTAGCAAGCATGGGATCAAAATTCAATTTGACTAGGCTGTGAGTTGATGTTGCATTCCACTAGCCACTAAGAATATTGTTTGTTGAGAATGGTGCAAAGAATATCAGTATGAAGAATTAAGAATTACTATTTATGTTGTTGCATTTAGCATATATTGACCCTATTCGAATCAAAACCAATTTGGACTGGTTGAATGATCCAATAAGATAATGTTGAATTGGACCAATCTAAACCTAATGGACTTCATCCATCTGTAATGGACTCTCATATTGGTCTGGATCAGATTGGACCAATATCCAATCCACTGACAACCCTATGTGTAAACAATCAAATTGGACTAGGTTGGGTTGAACCAATATCTATTCTCTTGATAGAAGATAAGATTGGGACTGTCAATGGACTATGTTTGGGTTGGACACAATCTAAATTAAAACCAAATTGAACAAGTTGGATAGTACAATAAGACAGTGGATTGGACCAATCCAATCCAATCCAGGTTGGATAGTCCAATAAGACAATGGATTGGACCAGCCCAATCCGGTCCAGGTTGAACAGTCCATTAAGATGGTGGATTGGACCATTCCAATCCAGTCCAAGTTGGACAATCCAATAAGACAATGGATTGGACCAGTCCAATCCGGTCTAGGTTGAACAGTCCAATAAGATAGTTGATTGGATTAGTCCAATCTAGTCTAAGTTGGTTAGCAATATGATAGTGGATTGAACCAGTCCAATCTGGTTGAATAAGACGGTGGATTGGACATCCCATTTGTCATTTCATGTTGTATTTTGTTGTTTCTACTTATTTTTTTTGTCCCAAGATATCTTTAACCTCGTGGCAAACTTTCCTATTAGGGTGCTTGATTTTTTCTTTCAAAAATTCTAATTCTAGTTGAGATTATTAGTATAGTTTTTATTGGTACTGAAGTATATATTTTGCTATATTTGTTGCTCTATAAACTGGGCATCAGTTTTGCCCATTTGTGATAGGTGAAAATCTTATTCACAACTTATTTTCCTTCCCCAAAATGATATGCTTCTTTTTTCTTTTTATGAAAGAATCACATGCTACTTGTTGAAGCATCTTTAGTTTGCTTACTTGATGTGGTTTCACTATCCTCATAGATGTTTGTTGTGGTTGGTAGCAAGTGGTTTGTTCCTTAATAGTTGGTAATGACACTGGCCATTCTACATTTGTTGTGGTTGGATCACATGGTCTATTCTTTGGGAGGGTTTCCTGTTTGGATCACGTATATGGTCTATTATTTGATATTTTGTTTTACATTCATATAAGGACTGTAAGATGAATGCCAAAATGTTCATTGATGTGTAATGATGAGAAAGGTGTCGATCTCACAAAGACTAGATCATATTACCAAATAAATTCTAAACTATCCTAAGTTGAACTCGTGAATCAATTGAGTGAATAAAAACTAAAAGAATTAATGCAAATCCAAGAACATAATAAAAACTGAATTGATGGATGAATGCAACTAGGCTTTAGATTTCATTAAATCAATGTTATATAATTACCTATTTAATCCAACTCAAGACCGAAATTACCCTAAGGTATATTAAAGTTATTTGCATGTAATGGTGAATTTCCCTAAATTAATTAATAAGCTTTCTCAAGTCATATTAATCCCTTATTAATCCAATTCTACCATCGAATTTCTAAGTGGCTGTCCAAAGAAAAAATAAGCATTAATTTCTTTGGAAACCTCTAATCGTAGAAAGGGATTTGACTCACTAAGCTTCCTTGATTCCCACACATGAGCTAATCATCTTTCAATATCATAGTCTATCATGCCACTTTTATTGCCTAGGGATCTAATTCATAACAATCCTTCGTTCAGTCATGCATGAATCATCAAATCATTAAAAGATTGGCCAATTCTTTTAAAACATTAATCATAGCAATAAAAATTACTCATGCAAATAATAAAGGTCTTGAATTGAATTAAGCAAATAACTATATAATCTTAAGATCAAAATCCATCTAAACCCTAACTAAGAGAATTTAGCTAGACATCATTAAATTCAATATACTCAAGAAAATTAAAGGGGAAACACAACAAGAGCACATCAAAGAATGAATAGAATAATAAGAAAACTTTAGCCTTTGAAGGTAGAAGACAAGTGCAGCAACTAAGCCTTTCTCCCTCTTGAATTCAGATTCTTTCTCTCCTCTTGTGGGGTGTTGAAATTACTTCCTCTTCTCTTCTGATGTGCTGGGACTGCTTCCTCTTATCTTTTCTACTGAATTCTCTCTAAGGATGTGCCTCATTGCCGTGAGTCTATGGTCCTTTTTATAGTGCAGCCTCCCCTCAATTGCTTCTCAATACAAACTCCTAATTCAATAGTCTTTATCTCAATTGAATTCCTATCTTTTCTGCATTGCCAACTGCTAGACCCAAAAATTGTATCTCGAATTGCACTTGGTTGGCGGTGGAATTAGGTTGAGTAATAAACACAAGAGTTGTAGCCCTATCTCTTAGATTTAATTAGCCATTTGAATCACCTCAGTCCGAGTTGTAGGAAGAAAGTTATTCCCAAAATACAGGAACTATATCAAAACAGGAAATTTTCCAATTTTTGTGCATACATATCAAATCCAATTTCAATGGATTCTCTCCTTCATGGCTACATCATGGAGCATCATTGTTGCATGGTCCTTCCTCTATGATTATCTTGATCAATTAAATCGAACTCCTCCTTAAAATTGCACAATTAAGCTTCGAATCATCTTGCAAGACAATTTCATCATAATTAGTGCAATACCATGCTAATTCCAAAAACATTATTACCAAAATCATCATGTTATAGATATGAAAGTATGTACAAATATAGGCTTATCAAATACCCCCAAACTTAGCTTTTAATCGTCCTCGATCAAAATATGAATAAAATCATACTTAAGTTCATGAATTGATCATGCTTTCCTTATCTTGATTTTCCAAAGTAAATGCCTCAAAGATTGAATAAGGTATATAACTTAGAAAGCATTCAAAATACCATCCAAGAATTATTGTGAATCTTATGCTAACAAAATCTCATCATGAAAATTAAGTGTGTGTGTGTGTGTGTGTGTTTTGCTAATTTTTGAGTGTCATGCATGCTTCTTAGCTCAAATTAAGCAAACCAATGGGTCTTTGAAATTTTTGGATATTCCATAGGCTTGCTCTTCATAGTCCTTCTCCACTAATATAAACAATCATAAAACTTTAGATCAATAGGTCTTTATTAAACTTGTAATGTTAGGCCTAGGTAGGGGCTATCAAAGAAATGATAAGGAATTACAAAGCAAGAGAGCATAGAAGGATATGCACATATAAATGTAATCTCCAGATATCCCCATATTCTTTATTTTTCACATGTATTACAACCCCCAAACTTATTTCTTTTGATCTTCTTAGGGAGTGAATAAACTTTTCAGCACATAATTTTAGGCTCATGATATATTTTTGAAGTCTCTTGTCTTTCTTTCTCAACACATTTTTTTTTTCTTTTTCTTTCATCTTCCCTTCTTTCATTCATCAACATCATTGCGCAAAAATAAGCTCTCTTAAAGGGTAGATCATGGTTTTTTGGCTTTAACAGGTTAAGTACAATGAGTGTTAAAGAAAAGAATTTGAATAGTGGCTAATCATATGCTTTGCATATGCCATTCTTTCGAAAATGCTCAAAAGGGTAACTAAGGATTGAAAAATATCAATGTTGGCTTGAAAAGGCTCAAACGATCCAAAGATGGCCTAAATCATCTCCAAAGTAATATGTTGTCTAGGATTTCGCCTCAAAGGCTAATCAAACAAGTTTTAGAATATCACATAATGATCATATTGTTTTATATAACTCACATAATCATTCACCAAGTTGTATACAATTCACAAGATCATGGCATAATGTGCTCAAGAATTTTAACTTTCATGATACAATAGAGTTAACATGAGAATCAATTAATCCTCAGGATTAGCATTTATCTTCATTTTCTAAGTCATATTCGATTTTAATCAAGAATTTATCATAAACTTTTATTCATCAAGAAAAATTCAGCAATCACATACTTAAGGTAAAGCATATTTCGAAAAAAAAATTTGGTGCAATCATACCATGCTCATGCTCTCGGGTTCACAAAAATTGCAATCTCCTCCCCCCAAACTTAAATTTAACATTGTCCTCAATGTTAAATAAATTTAAGAGCAAAAAGAAGGGAAAGAAACTTCGTTTCGAGTTGGTCTTGGTTTCAACTATACATGCTGAAATTTCCTATCCATAGACTACAAAATTGTAACTTACCTTTCATCAATCAAAACAGAAAAAAAAATAGCAATAACAAGAGAAAGCAAAAATTAAAACAAAACTTAAAAGGAAATAAAAAAACATGAAACAACTAGAAATCCTAAAGTGCATAAATGAAAAATATAGTTCTAAGTTATATTTGTTAGCATGATTCTGTTTCCATTTTCATGGATCCTTCAAGTGAATGGTGGACTTGAAGAAAGGATAATGTCCACCATCAATGTAAAGCTTCAATCTTTGCCCATTGACTTTGAAAATCCCCTTAGTTTCATTAGATACTTCAATTGCACCATGAAGAAAAACTATATTTACAATGTACGGACCACTTCATCTTGACTTTAGTTTGTCGGGAAAAAGCTTCAATCTAGAATTATAAAGAAGAACCTTGTCTCCAACTGTGAAATCTTTATTTTTAATGTGTGCATCATGCCATGCCTTGGTTCTTTTTTTATGAATTCTAGAATTCTCATAAGCTTGGTGCCGCCATTCTTCAAGTTCATTCAATTGCATCTTTCTTTGTTCATCTACAACTTGCAAATCAAAGTTAAGCAGTTACATTGCCCAATATGCTTTCTGCTCTAATTCAACAGGGAGGTGACAAACCTTACCAAACACCAACCTATAAGGAGACATTCCAATGGGTGTTTTGAAAACTGTCCTATAGGCCCAAAGTGCATCATCCAATTTCATTGACCAATCCTTTTTAGATAAGCTCACATTCAATTTCAAAATACCTTTTAATTTCCTATTTGAAATTTCTATTTGTCCACTAGTTTTGGGATGATAGTGGGTAGCAATCTTACGGGTAACACCAAATTTAATTAATAAATTATCAAACTTTTTATTACCAAAGTGTTTACCTCGATTACTAATGATAGCCCTCGGTGTACAAAACCTAGTAAAAATATTTTTTTTCAAGAATTTGATTACAACCTTAGCATCATTAATGGGACATTCAATTGCTTCCACCCATTTACTCACATAATCAATAGCAACAAGTATATACTCATTATTGAAGGATTTTGGAAAATGACCCATGAAATCAATGCCCTAAACATAAAAAAAAATCACAAATAAGAATATTGTTTAGGGGCATCTCATTTTTTCTTAATATATTACCCGTCTGTTGGTATCAATCACAAGAACTTGCGTAGGCATAAGCATCATTGAATAATGTAGGCCAATAAAAGCCACATTGTATAACCTTCGTCGTCATCTTGGATGGTCCATGGTGTCCACCTGCTTCTTTGTCATGACAAAAGCTAAGTATACTCCGCACATCTTCCGTTGGTATGCATCTTCTCACCATGCCATCTGCATAAATCTTGTATAGATACGGTTCCTTCCAAAGATAGTGCCTAACATCAAATAAAAATTTCTTCTTTTGATGAAAAGAAATGTTAGGGGGCAACTCGTCACCTACAAAAAAATTAGCAAAATCAGCACACCACGGTTCATCATTATCATGCACAAAACATAGTTTCTCATTAGAAAATTTATCATGCAAAGGGTGTTCATCAATGCTCTCCACATACTCCCCATTCAATGTTGACAACTGATCAGCTACCATGTTTTCGATGCCTTTCTTATCTTTGATTTCTAGGTCAAATTCTTGCAACAAC
Organism: Nelumbo nucifera; assembly: GCF_000365185.1. The sequence goes on along the minus strand of NW_010729217.1, from coordinate 134,553 downwards.
AAAATCCATCTTATCAACCTAGGTTTTGCATCTTTTTTAGCAAATAAATACTTCCATGCAGAATGGTCAGTATAGACAATCACTTTAGACAATATCAAATAAGGTCTAAATTTTTCAATAACAAATATTACATCAAATAGTTCATTTTCAGTAGTTGTATAATTTCTTTGTGCCTTATTCATGGTTCTACTTGCATAATAAATGGTATGAAATTTCTTATCAATTCTTTGTCCTAAAACTGTGTCTAAAGTATCATCACTTGCATCACACATGATCTCAAAAAGCAAATTCCATATGGGGGCCGAAACTATGGGAGCTTGGATCAATTTCTCTATTAATCAATTAAATGCAAGCAAACAAGCACTATCAATCACAAACGGTGTGTCTTTCACTAAAAGATTAGTTAGAGGCTTAGCAATTTTAGAAAAGTCCTTAATGAACCTTCTATAAAAATATGCATGTCCCAAAAAACCTCTAACTTCTTTTAAGCACGGCTAATTCAGGCAAGTGTACCTTAGTCAAATGTGCGTATAATGATGAGAAAAGTATCAAACCCACAAAGACTAAATCACAGTTCCAAATCAATTTTAAACTAACCTAAGTTGAACTCGTGAATCAATTAAGTGAATAAAAACTAAAAGAATTAATGCAAATCCAAAAACTTAATAAAAACTGAATTGATGGATGAATGCAGCTAGGGTTTATATTTCACTAAATCAAGGTTATATAATTACCTATTTAATCCAACTCAAGACCGAAATTACCCTAAGGTATATTAAAGTTATTTGCATGTGATGGTGGATTTCCCTAAATTAATTAATAAGCTTTCTCAAGTCATATTAATCCTTTATTAATCCAATTCTACCATTAAATTTCTAAGTGGTTGTCAAAAGGAAAAATAAGCATTTTCTTTGGAAACTTCTAATCGTAGAAGGGGATTTGACTCACTAAGTATCATTGATTCCCACACATGAGATAATCATCTTTCGATATCATAGTCTATCATGCGATTTTTATTGCCTAGGGATCTAATTCATAACAGTCCTTTAGTTAGCCATGCATGAATCATCCAATCATTAAAATATTGGCCAATTCTTTTAGAGCATTAAGCATAGCAATGAAAATTCCTCATGCAAATAATAAAGGTTTTGAATTGAATTAAACAAATAACTATATAATCTTAAGATCAAAATCTATCTAAACCCTAACTAAGAGAATTTAGCTAAATATCATTAAATTCAATATACTCAAGAAAATTAAAGGGGAAACATATCAAGAACACATCAAAGAATGAATAGAATAATAAGAAAACATTAGCCTTTGAAGGTAGAAGACAAGTGCAGCAACTAAGCCTTTCTCCCTCTTGAATTCGGATTCTTTCTCTCCTTCTCTAGCGTGCTGAAATTGCTTCATCTTCTCTTCTGATGTGTTGAGACTGCTTCCTCTTATCTTTTCTTCTTAATTCTCTCTAAGGATGTGCCTCATTGCCTTGAGTCTATGGTCCTTTTTATAGTGCAGCCTCCCCTCAATTGCTTCTCAATACAAACTCCTAATTCAATAGTTTTTATCTTAATTAAATTCCTATCTCTTCTACACTGCCAACTGTCAGACCCGAAAATTGTATCTCGAATTACACTTGGTTGGTGGTGGAATTAGGTTGAGTAATAAACACAAGAGTTGTAGCCCTATCTCTTAGATTTAATTATCCGTTTGAATCACCTCAATCCGAGTTGTAGGCAGAAAGTTATTCCCAAAATATGGGAACTATATCAAAACAAGAAATTTCCCGATTTTGTGCATACATATCAAATCCTATTTCAATGGATTCTCTCATTCATGGCTACATCATCGAGCATCATTGCTGCATGGTCCTTCCTCTATGATTATGTTGATCAATTAAATTGAACTCCTCCTTAAAATTGCACAATTAAGCTCCAAATCATCTTCTAAGACAATTTCATCATAATTAGTGCAATACCATGCTAATTCCAAAAACATTATTACCAAAATCATTAAGTTAGAGGTATGAAAACGACCCATGAAATCAATGCCCTAAACATAAAAAAAATCACAAATAAGAATATTGTTTAGGGGCATCTCATTTTTTCTTAATATATTACCCATCCGTTGGTATCAATCACAAGAACTTACATAGGCATAAGCATCATTGAATAATGTAGGCCAATAAAAGCCACATTGTATAACCTTCGTCGTCATCTTGGATGGTCCATGGTGCCCACCTGCTTCTTTGTCATGACAAAAACTAAGTATACTCTGCACCTCTTCCTTTGGTATGCATCTTATCTCCGTGCCACCTATACAAATCTTGTATTGATATGGTTCCTCCCAAAGACAGTGCCTTATATCAGATAAAAATTTCTTTTTTTGATGAAAAGAAATGTTAGGGGGCAGCTCATCACGTACAAGAAAATTAGCAAAATTAGCAAACCACGGTTCATCATTATCATGCGCAAAACATAATTTCTCATCAGGAAATTCATAATGCAAAGGGTGTTCATCCATGCTCTCCACATACTCCCCATCTAATTTAGACAAATAATCAACTACCATGTTTTTTATGCCTTTCTTGTCTTTGATTTCTTGGTCAAATTCTTGCAACAATAAAATCCATCTTATCAACCTAGGTTTTGCATCTTTTTTAGCAAGTAAATACTTCAATGCAAAATGGTCAGTATAAACAATCACTTTAGACAAGATCAGATAAGGTCTAAATTTTTCAATAGCAAATATTACAACAAATAGTTCTTTTTCAGTTGTTGTATAATTTCTTTGTGCCTTATTCATGGTTCTACTTGCATAATAAATGGTATAAAATTTCTTGTCTATTCTTTGTCCTAAAACTGCGTCTAAAGTATCATCACTTGCATCACACATGATCTCAAAAGGCAAATTCCATATGGGGGCCAAAACTATGGGAGATTGGATCAATTTCTCTTTTAAACAATTAAATGCATGCAAACAAGCACTATCAATCACAAACGGTGCGTCCTTCACTAAAAGATTAGTTAGAGGCCTAGAAATTTTAGAAAAGTCCTTAATGAACCTTCTATAAAAACCTACATGTCCCCAAAAACCTCTTACTTCTTTTAAGCACAATTAATTCAGTTAAGTGTACCTTAGTCAAATGTGCGTATAATGATGAGAAAAGTGTCAATCCCACAGAGACTACATCGCAGTACCAAATCAATTTTAAACTAACCTAAGTCGAACTCGTGAATCAATTGAGTGAATAAAAATAAAAGAATTAATGCAAATCCAAGAACTTAATAAAAACTAAATTGATGGATGAATGCAGCTAGGGTTTATATTTCACTAAATCAAGGTTATATAATTACCTATTTAATCCAACTCAAGACCGAAATTACCCTAAGATATATTAAAGTTATTTGCATGTGATGGTGGATTTCCCTAAATTAATTAATAAGTTTTCTCAAGTCATATTAATCCTTTATTAATCCAATTCTACCATTAAATTTCTAAGTGATTGTCAAAAGGAAAAATAAGCATTTTCTTTGGAAACCTCTAATCGTAGAAGGGGATTTGATTCACTAAGCATCATTGATTCCCACACATGAGATAATCATCTTTCGATATCATAGTCTATCATGCGATTTTTATTGCCTAGGGATCTAATTCATAACAATCCTTTAGTTAGCCATGCATGAATCATCCAATCATTAAAAGATTGGTCAATTCTTTTAAAGCATTAAGCATAGCAATAAAAATTCCTCATGCAAATAGTAAAGGTCTTGAATTGAATTAAACAAATAACTATATAATCTTAAGATCAAAATCCATCTAAACCCTAACTAAGAGAATTTAGCTAAATATCATTAAATTCAATATACTCAAGAAAATTAAAGGGGAAACATATCAAGAACACATCAAAGAATGAATAGAATAATAAGAAAACATTAGCCTTTGAAGGTAGAAGACAAGTGTAGCAAGTAAGTCTTTCTCCCTCTTGAATTCAGATTCTTCCTCTCTTTTTTTCTGGCGTGTTGAAATTGCTTCCTCTTCTCTTCTGATGTGCTGAGACTGCTTCCTCTTCTCTTTTCTGCTGAATTCTCTCTAAGGATGTGCCTCATTGCCTTGAATCTATGGCCTTTTTTATAGTGCAGCCTCCCCTCAATTGCTTCTCAATACAGATTCCTAATTCAAAACAAATTAGGTCTCCTAGTCTTTATCTCAATTGAATTCCTATCTCTTCTGCACTATCAACTGCTAGACCCAAAAATTGTAGCTCGAATTGCACTTGGTTGGCGGTGGAATTAGGTTGAGTGATACACACAAGAGTTGTAGCCCTATCTCTTAGATTTAATTATCCATTTGAATCACCTCAATCCGAGTTGTAGGTAGAAAGTTATTCCCAAAATTCGGGAACTATATCAAAACAAGAAATTTCCCAATTTTTGTGCATACATATCAAATCCAATTTCAATGGATTCTCTCCTTCATGGCTACACCATGGAGCATCATTGTTGCATGGTCATTCCTCTATGATTATCTTGATCAATTAAATCGAACTCCTCCTTAAAATTGCCCAATTAAGTTCTAAATCATCTTGCAAGACAATTTCATTATAATTAGTGCAATACCATGCTAATTCCAAAAACATTATTACCAAAATCATCAAGTTATAGGTATGAAGATATGTACAAATACATGCTACTTGTTGAAGCATCTTCAGTTTGCTTACTTGATGTGGTTTCAGTATACTCATAGATATTTGTTGTGGTTGGTAGCAAGTGGTTTGTTCCTTAATAGTTGGTAATGTCACCGGCCATTCTACATTTGTTGTGGCCGGATCACATGGTCTATTCTTTGGGAGGGTTGCCTGTTTGGATCACGTTTATGGTCTATTATTTGACATTTTGTTTTACATTCATGCAAGGGTTGTAAGATGATTGCCAAAATGTTCATTCCAGCCATTTATATGCTTCTTATGTTTTTGTTTTCTCATAATCTTCTCTCTTACATTGGATGTTTTGGCCCTTTGCATGAATAGCTTCTCTGCTTCAAACACTTAGTATTTTTTTGAATAAGAGAAGAATTTCGCATAGGTTGTAATTTTTTCCATTTAAAAGGGACAAACAAGCAAAGCTTTGCTTGTGGAAGAGCCAAAACACATGCTATGGTGACAGAAAAGATGATAATTTGTGTCTTATGTATTTGTTATTAGAACTGATCAAAGTGTTTCATGTGTTTTAGGTGCTAATTATTACAGAATAACTCAAGGTTCTGCTTAAGTGGAGCTGAAGGTTATATGGGCTGGTCTTCCTTTTGTGAAAGAAGACATTATTGCATAACTGATACTTATTGCAACTTGCAATTTCTCTATAATTCAATAGTACACATTACTGCATAACTGTATAATATATTCATTGTTACATATACAACAATTGTATAATTCTTGATACAATTTTAATGTAGGCTTTATTTCTGCATTTTTTTTATATTTTTTGAAAATTTTAATAATATATTTCTGCAATTTTTTTATATTTTCTGGGCTTTCATATAATTTTCAATGTTTCATTTAGTTTGGATTGGATTGGAACCGGTTTGTATGGGGTTTGGACCAGATTTGGGCCAATCCATTTGTAAATGGACAAATGTTGGATTGGATGGGATATGATTGGACCAAATCAAGTCCAATTGACAACCTTAGGTGAGAGTTATTACGTTAAATATTAGATTTAATGTAAAGGAATTGAACGAGATGAATAGTAGTTCTAATTACAATAGTTTATGCCTTCAGAATAAGGGACCAAATTCAAAAGGGTATTTTAATCAAGAAGAAATCCATAAACTCATCATTCATGCTTTTAAAAAATAACCAGTAAGTGCGTACATGCTTTGCATGTGGCAATTTATGATGATGATGATGATAAATAATATGTTTCTAAAATTTTTTATATTTTTATGTCTATAAAAAATATTCTTATTTGCCACACTTATTTTTGTTTAATATGACGAGTATATGATATTAGAGATGTATCCAAAATTTTCTACATTTTTTTGTTTTCTTAATTACATTGCGTGTTTTCATATTTTAATAATTTTTATTATTAGTAACTATTACATCAAGAGTTGACACGTTTTGACCCAAAAGGTTAAATTGTTAATTCGCCACCATACAACAAAACAACTCCATTTTTTGGTTGGTTTTAAATTTGTACTTTATTTTTACCATCAATAAAAATAATTATTATTTATGATACATATTTTTTTAATATGGTTAATTAATATAGGATTAAATGAAAGAATGTGAGTTAATCCTAAATGTAAAACTTAATGAAAGGGAATTAAATGAGAAGAAATGTAGTAATTTAAATTAATTACGTTTTATAATCTTATGATTATAGAGACCAAATTCAAAAATAGAAGTATTCTAACTAGAAAAGTAGTTCAAATTACACTCACACTTTGCATGCCTTCCCAATGATGCATTCTTAGATTTAACTCTTTGTGGTAGTTTGGTTTCATAATTCAATGGTCAAGCTCTTTTTACTTTTCCTTTGAAGAATTTAGTGGTCAAATTTGGTTAGCTGACTTGACAAATGAAGTGAAAAGTATTGAGTAAAATACCAAATATTGAGTAATCGGGTAGTTTGTATATTGAAGTATATTTGTCATTGTTTTCTCCTCTCTTTTAATAGAACCCGGTCGCTTTCATAACATATTTGTTTTCAGCAAACTTTCATTTATTTAATTTTTATTAGTCGGGCTACACAAAGGGGCCGTGGGCCGTCTTCCAAATGGGCCAAACTTATAACCCCCCCCCCCCCNCCCCCCCCCCCTCCTCCAAACAGCTAGAGAACCTACCAACTGAGACACTATCAATATATATATGGTTATGGCATTTTGAACCACGTGGAATGGAATGAAAGTTCTTAGCTTTTATTAATAGACTTATTCGTATCTCATTTAACAAAAAATAAAGCAAAAAAAATCCAATAATATCTGGAAATTCAACAAAATAATGAAATAATGAGTAATATTTATTGTTGATATAAGAGCAGACATCCATCTCTTTATTTCTCTCTCAAACTGTAAAACAAAATTCTGTAAGAATATCTCCATCAATAGCATAATGCATCCCACTCAGTACCTATCTAGTATACCAGAACAAAGGAACTAATTATAATGCATTTGTGAATTTGGAAGATCTATCTGGGCTCTTCCATGGTAATTGTCACATAGTTTATGGAGTATTGGTTTGTAAGTGTGTTCAAAGGCGAAGAAACAGCAGTGGATTTTCTCACTACAGAAAAAGTAGGTTCTTTGGGCAATGGCAAGGACACGATTTCATTGCTCAGCACTGAAAGAACTGAAGACATTGTTGGTCGCTCAACTGGATCCTCCTGGACGCACAAGAGTCCCACATGAATGCATTTCACAACTTCATTTGGAAGAAATGAATCCTTAATTGATGGATCAATAAGTTCCACAGCTCTACCCTCTATCCACAGTTGCCATGCCTAAAATAGTACATTGATCATTTCTTCTGGAAGAAACTATTTGAACCATGTTGCACCATATAAAGCAAATTAAAAGGGAAAGGTGCTTTTAATACTTACATGTCCCAACAGGGATGGCGTTGGGTTGGTAGAGTTCATGCCTGTGTTCCTTTTACCACTTACAATTTCCAATAGTAGCACTCCAAAGCTGTATACATCTGATTTTTCAGAAAAGATCCCTTTCCAGGCATACTCAGGTGACATATAACCACTGTATGTCATTCCAAAAGATTAAAAAAAAAATGGGTAGCACAAAAAGTATTCAAAATAATGTTAATTAGGATATAAATAAAACTCACTGTGTTCCAACCAATCTACGAGTGTTGGCTTGAGTCTGGCTCAAACCAAATATCTTTGCCATCCCAAAATCTGAAATTTTGGGGTTCATCTCTTCATCCAACAGTATATTGCTTGGCTTTAGGTCCCTGTGGATGACCTTTAATCTAGAATATTTGTGTAGATAAAGAAGACCTTGAGCAATCCCTTCTATGATGTGAAAACGCTTATGCCAATCCAAGGATGCTTGTTTGGTGGGATCTGATGATAGATATTTCCATCACAAGATTCAGATCAACATTGCAATTTAACAGTTAAGAAAAATCAAGTAACTTTTGTAAATCAAATTTCTGATATATGGGTAATTGGGTATTTATAATTATTCTTGATCAGCTAGCCTAAGCATGTTGTATTGATATTAAATTAAAGTCGTAGAAACTGGAACCACTAAAACAATGACCAACCAAACAGAAGTTTGTTCAAGCTTTTGTTCGGCATGTACTCGTATATCAGTATCTTTTCGTTTCCTTGTACACAGCAACCCAAGAGTCTAACAAGATTTCTATGCTGGAGCTTAGCAATTAGTTTTAATTCATTCATAAACTCCTCAAATCCTTGTTTAGACTCCTTAGAAAGCCTTTTGACAGCTATTTCTTGACCATCAGGCAAGCATCCCTGAAATTTTTGGAATATGCATTTTAGATCCTCTTTGTAAATAAGAACAATTTTTTCGACATTTGAACTTGAAACAACCAAGGGAATTCTTTAACTGTAAAAGACAGACTAGGAATCCAAGTGCATTACCTTGTAAACAGGGCCAAAACCACCCTCTCCCAATCTGTTTGTTGCAGAAAAGTTGTCGGTAGCGGCCAGAACACTACCAAAACTGAATATAGACAGCTCTGGAGCACAATTCTTGCTTATAAGCAGTTCAGAATCGTTGTAGTTAGCTTCAATGTTTCTTTTTTCTTCCCCACCTATTTTCAAAGAGACAGAAAAATTAAGCATTCATTGTGTGGAACGGGGGGTTACCCTTTGCTGGTTGTCGGGTAACTTATAATCTTGAAGACCCAATCCATCATTTCTTGTTGTGGCTTGGGACATGAAAAGAATGCTCCAACTCCAAGAAAACGATAATTAGCATACTCTAATTTCAACGTTTTTATCTGTATTTAGGGTACTGATTTCCTATAATTTGTGTGTTTGGAGAGAAAGAGAGACAGAGAGACAGAGAGACAGAGAGAGAGAGACAGAGAGAGAGATTTCTTTTTAAGCTTACCCCACCAAAGAACATAAACAAAAGCACCGATAAGAAACAATCCGCTAACAACTGTTGCTACTGCAATTGCTACCAGACGTCTCTTCTTATCGTCAGTAGTTCCACCATTTACTGCTGCAGTGCACGAGGTAGAAAATCAATAGCCCAGCCATATAAAGCTTTACGGTCGAAAAGAATGATATATTTTATTTTTGGCTACATAAGCAAACGAAGATAACAAATTAAGAAAAGAAACAGAGCATATTTCTGTGGTTAAGCCTCTATTTATACTCGTGGCATACGTGCTTTAAGGTCCATGGAAAGATTAGACAAAAATTAACAATTAGAAACATCCTGTATATTCCAAAATGCAAATCAAACAAAGAAACAATGAGTACCTAACTCAGAACCATCAAGTCGTACATAAAGATCTAATCCGCCATAATAATCCTGCACAAGATCCATGAAGTCTGCAACCCAAATCATACACATAGAAGCAAACCCATCGCTAAAATTACTAAAAGCATAAGCTGTACAAGAGCAATTCCGCCGGCAATCAGTTTCACAATCTGGCATACTCAAATTTCTCTGTGTGATGGAATGATCGGGTAGTTTCATTCTTTCGAACCTCAAAAACCCGTTTGTCTTGTCACAACTCAGTTCCCTTTGCCTCTCGCAGCCTCGAGACCAGTTTCCCATATCCCACTCATCGCCAACTCTAGGCTCGAACCCTATCAAACATTTGCAGAGCGGTTGGGAAGAGCTGTTTTTAATCTTTTGATCGCAACTGCCATTCGGACCGCAACGACCATAGAAATCACATCCCTGCGGCACTGATGATAACACATCCCACTGATTCTTGTCTTGCAGCCATGAAAATGTCACGAGTTGCCCATTTTGATCTAACTTGTACCTCAAAAGGTTCAAATTCTGTGACAGACTTACTGTCATGTAAACCCACTCGTCGTTGACAAAATAGCTATTAAAGCCGGCGTAGTTGCCGGTGGGCGCAGCTCCTCCTTGAAACAGCCGACCATCCCAAACGTCGCCTCTCACGTATGGATTCGACTTTCGCCAGATAAAAATATGGATAGACCTCTGAACGTCGACGCCTAAAGAAAATTCTCCGGGTGCTGGGTCTTCTTCGTTTGTCCATGATGTTAGACTGATGCTTTGGCCAGTCTTTAGATTCAAGCCAATTCTCATGTTGGGTAAGAGTGTGTCGGAGGGATGATCGAAGCTTTGCCACAAGTCGGTCTGATTACTGTGTCTCAAAACAAGATTGCCGGAATCCATTAGTAGCCCAAATGTGTTGTTTCTACCAATATCGGCACCTGAAGCATTCGATGACCATATAACGTTTCCCTTTCCATCCAAAACAACAATATTCCCATCGTCGTTGACCGTAAAACTCCCGGAAGATTTCTTTGTAAGGGGTTTTTCCCTGTTAGCAACCCAAACGACTGTCTGTACGGGAATGTTATGGTACCATATACCGAGATACCGCTTGGTAGAATTGCCAGGACGGAAGAAGCCTAAGGCGAAGGTATCTCCAGCCGAGACTAAAATCTGGTTCTCGGTTATCATTTCCCCTGATTTAATCCTATCGTTTCCAGTGACGCAAGTTAGCAAAAGCGATGAGGACAAGATGAAGAACGGAAACAATGAAAGAACAGAGCACCCCATGAACGGGTCTTTTGATTTTGAGATCTTATCTGTTTTTTACTTCTTCTTCTTCATTTCACTTTTCCATTTCGCCAGCGGAAACAAGGGTAAAATATAGTTGTTGCGTGATTGAGGGAACTTCCTTCGCAATAAGTCTGTACAGTTTTGTGTTTTGACCGGATGCCATGGTGCTACTGCTACCTCAAAGGTTGAAATGGAGAAAGGCAGGAAAGGGAAGAAATAAAATATAAAAAAATCCAAAACACATGCCTCGCCGCACATCGGAATATCTCCCGTAATTTATGGGAGATGTTCCCAATACAGTGTGGGATGTGTCTGTGAGGCCGGTGTGAGGCGCGCTCAGTGAGGAATAATCTCAATTCTGAATTCATAGTTCACATACTTCATACACTGTTTTTTCTTTTTCATTGTTTTTTTCTTTTTTTCACATACACATGCGCACACGGTGACGAATACATACAACACCCCTCCCAGCGGCAACTGGCAAGACGTCAAACAGAAATACTAAGACATAAATATTCACCGGAGATGACAGTGGCCAAGTGGTCGGAAAACCTAAGCATAAGTCGGAACAAGAAAAGTTGGCCCCTTCAAGAATAAATTATAGCCACGTCCCTGCCCACCCAACCCCCCAAATGTCCTCAACAGAGCCCTCCATGGATTTCGTGCAGCACATGGTCTATTTCAGTCATTCGTAGGCATCGTAAGTAGGGTAGTGTGAATGACCTTCTTTAAAGCAACTCGCCCACTATCATGTAGGGAGTTGCCTGTCATTCTATTCGAGTTGTATTTTTTTTTCTTTTGGCACTGTGTCGTGTTTTAGGTAGTTATAGATTGGGTCTATCCAACTCAGCTTTGTATTAGTTATATGGGCGACCACTTCGACCCCTTTTTCTATCAAGGGACGAGGCAACTCTTCTATGTAGACCGTTCATTTTGTCGAGTCAATCGTGCTCACAAATCTGGAAAGAGCATCAACCTCTGTATTTTCTGATCTCGGAATTTGTTGGAGATACCAAGAATCGAAATTGGGGAGGAGTTCTCTTACCTTGGCCAAGTAAGTTGCCATGAAGGGTTCTTGCGCTTCATATTCCCCATTCACTTGGTTTATGATGAGCTGTGAGTTACTACACACTATGAGGTGTTTGGCTCCTACTTCCTTTGCTAGTGCTACCCCAGCTATTAATGCCTCGTACTTGGTCTCATTGTTTGAAGCTTGGAATTGAAACCAGAACACGTACTCCAACTTTACCTCGCATGGTCCATAGAGTATCAACCTAGCTTTGCTCCCACCCTGATTGGACGAGCTGTCAACATGGAGCATCTAGGGCTCCTCATCCCAGCTCGCGAGGGGTGGTGCTACACTGGTTGAAGCCTCTAAGCTGTTGCGAGCTCAGTTGCGTTAGGGGTTGGCGAGCTAAAAGTGCACTCGACAATAAAATATGCGAGAACATGTGCTTTTATTGCTGGTCTCGGCTCATAACGGATGTCGTATTCGCTAAGATCTATTGCCCACTCCGTTAGTCTCCCCGAGACCTCGGGCTTCTGAAGAATTTGCCTCAGAGGTTGATCGGTCAGGACAACGATGGTATGCGGCCAGAAAGTAGGGCATTAGCTTCCGGGCTGCTAGCACTAATGCAAAGGCAAGCTTTTCTATATCAGGATACCTTGTCTCAGTAGCATGCAGGACCTTGCTCACGTAGTATACTGGTTGTTGTACCTTGTAGACTTCACTTACTAGGACCGAGCTAACCACCTCGTTACTCGCAGAGAGGTAAAGTTTGAGCTCGACCTCGGTCTCCAATTTGGTCAACAGGGGGGCGAACTAAGGTATTTTTTTAGCACGTCAAAGGTGAGTTGTGGTATAGAGATGGAGTGGCCAGTCGTTGAGTCGAGCTTCGAGGTGGCTACCTGCTTTTTCTTCGTGGTGAGTTGTTGTTCCTGCTCCGAGGAAACTTGCTTATTCTAGGAGATTTACTTCTCTTCTTTTTCTTGCTGCTTCTTGTCTCTTCCTCGTTGTTCACTTTGCTTCCTAATGTCTCCCTGGTTGAAGCGAGCTGGCTTTTCTTCCTAGTGTGGTGAGCATGCCTTCCATGCTTTTTCTTAGTCCATGTGGATGAGCTTGCGGCCTTGGTCCCAATCGGAGCCACAGCTCGGCTCTCCATTGGTAGCTGGTTGTTATTAAGGGCCACGTTGTCAATGGGAGGCTGGTTGTTGGTGTTCCCTGGTACACTGTTAAATCCTTGAATCTGGCTACAGACTGGGGCCAGGTTGATGCGGCCGACCTGATTCAGTCTGACATTCTACTGGAGAGGTACCTGTTGATTGTTCCGAGGCACCTACCCGAGAGGCACTTGTTAGCTGTGTTGAGGTACTTACTCGAGAGGCACCTAGTGGGGTTGGTGTTGTTGTTGTTGTTGTTGCTCTCCTGCTACAGAGATGAATTTGTTTTCCAGGATTTGAGTTGCTTGCTCATTCCTTGCACGCAACGTACCATATCATAGAACTAGTGCACGTCTATTGCTGCAAGAGCCACTACGGGCTCAATCGTAGGAGGAGGCGCGTTCATATTCTCTAGTATAATAACAGGGTGCAGGGGAATGTCAATTTATCCAATAGTAACAGTGGGGATTCGACCATTATCACTGTTGTTGTTGTTGCTATTACTAGCAAGCTGGTTGCTTAAGGAGGCCATTTCTTAACTTCCAAAACAGTAATAGAGAACTTAGCTTTTTGTAACGTGTTCCCATAGATGGCGCTAATTGATGATGTGCGATCTGCTCGCTCCCTCGTGTTCAGTGACTAGGCTTGAACAATGTTCTGATTTGGCAGTGCTGAGTTGTACGGACGAGATGGTATCAGTACGTCCGAGCTGGAAAGAGCTATAAAGAAAGAAGGATTAGAGTGCCTAGGTACATTTTACCTAGGAGAACACTCTGATGCTTAAGTCAGAATGGGAATTTTGTGAGAATATGTGAGAGTTTAAGAGCTTTAGTGCGCATACCTTTTTGGGTGGATCTGGACATCTTATATAGGCTCTTGGGCTCTAGGGGTTCAGGGTAACAGTATTGAGCTCTTTGTGGATCAGTTGAAAGATCTTCGTGGGAATTACGATTCGACCAAGTGAAGTCGAGGCGCGTGACGTGGTGAGTCGTTCTAACGGTCACGCTATCGGCGCCATTGGTAGCGAGCTGCTAGGGACGGTTAGCAAGCTCCTCCTCGTAGGTCGTCTTAGGTCCTCTCAGTTTAGACGGCTCCTAGAACAGGTCGGTGCCATCTCGGTCTTGCTGAGGTGAACTGCTGGGGGTGGTTAGCGAGCTCTCCTTAGCAGGTTGCCTTAAGTCCCTACAGCTTAACCGACTCCTAGGACAGCTTGTCATAATCCTATGGGGTCAGCTAGTTCGGTCTCGCCAAGGTAGAGGTCAGCCTGGGTGAGATGCTCTGAGCTAATTTGACTAAGCTAGCTTGCTAACTTGGCGCCAAGATGTCATCCGGAAGCCACATGTCGTTGTACAACTGGGAGGACCAAATTACCCTCATCGTATATATATATATATATATATAGTGCCACGTCAGCTTAGTTATGACTGCCTAACTATTCGAATATGCTGTAATACCTCCTCAAGTTGGAGATGTAGTGACACCCAACTTGCGTACAAGAAAATGAAATTGGTCAGTCCCTAGAGCTTTAGTAAGTATATCAGCCGATTGAGACTTAGTGGAGAGGTGGCAGAGCTAGATGTCCTTCTTTTGGACGTATTCCCGAACAAAATGGCAGTCAATGTCAATGTGCTTTGTCCACTCATGAAAAATGGGATTTGTTGCAATGTGGATAGCTGCCTAGCTATCACAGTGAAGTTAAATAGGCTGTTGTAAGGTATGACCAAGGTCATGAAGAATGCACTTGTGGCTCATTTCTTTGTTTTCCATGATAGGGGAGATGTTCCAAGCATGGTGACATATCCTGTAGTCCATCTCCCTATAAGGGGACATGTGGCCCAGTAAGAATCACAGTAACCTATAAGGGTGTAATTAGCATATGAAGAGAAGAAAATTCCTTGAGCTGGAGTTGCTTTGATGTAACGTACAATGCGAAGGGCAGCTTACATATGTTCTTCATGAGGATCATGTATAAATTGTGACAACATGTGAACTGGAAAAGTTAGTTCAGGCCTAGTGATGGTAAGGTAAATGAGGCGGCCAATGAGCCATCGATATCGGGCTAGATCAATCAATGGTGGGTTATCCATGTCAACGAATTGTTTCTGTTGCTCCATAAGTTGAGATACAGGCTTGCAATCAGTCATGCTTATTTTAGTGATGATGTCCATGGCATACAAAATTCCAAAATTAGAACGTGTGACCTCAAGCCCAAGAAAGTAGTGGAGAGACCCAAGATCTTTGAGATGAAAACAACTATGGAGATATGTCTTAAGAACATCAATGCGGGCAACATCATTCCCGGTGATGATTAGATCATCAACATACACTAGGACAGCCACAAATGAATCTGAATGATTGGAGGTAAAAAATGGGCAATCCACGACTGATTGGTAAAACCATAGTTCCTTAGGGCAGTAGCAAATTTATCAAACTAGCAACGAGAGGCTTGTTTGAGCATATATAGAGATTTCTACAGCTTACAAACTTTGTTTTTAGAATGTTTAGGAAAACCTAGAGGAATGGTCATGTATACTTCTTCGGACAAGTCGCCATGTAAGAAGGCATTAGTCACATCCAGCTGATGTAGTTCCCATCCTTTTATAGCAGCAATGGTGAGAAGGCACAGTAGAGTTACAAGTTTGGCCATAGGGGCATATGTATCATGATAATCGTGGCCCTCAATCTATATATAACCTTTAGCCACTAGTCATGCCTTATAGCGTTCAATGGTTCCATCAGCACGGAATTTCAATTTATACACCCATTTGGATCCTATTGGTTTCTTTCCAGGTGGTAAGTCCATAATGAGCCATGTTTGGTTACGCTCCAATGCATCAATCTCAATTTCCATGGCTTTGCACCAATTAGGGTCACGTGCAGCATGAGAGTAAGCGGTGGGTTCAACTGGTAAGGGAGTTGTAGCAATGGTGTTAGAGAGGGGGATGGGTAAACTGTAATTATAGTCACAAAGGTGAGATAGAGTGTGCCTAGTAAATTGAGGACGTAGCATTGGGTTTGTGGGTAATCTGTCCAAATCAGAATTGGGTGGTAGTGATGCATCATTAACAATGGGCGGGCTCTCATGGGGACAATTAACAATGGTTTGGGCTTCATTACCATGGATCTTGTATTGTTGATGTCAATATGTATTGTAAAGGGTGAAATGTCAACACATGGGTCCTCAAACTAGGGTAAAGGGATGACCACATTTTTGTGAGGTGGTACAGGTGAAGGTTGTGACATGGTGGTAGTAAAGGGAAATGTTGTTTCATAAAAGGAAACATCTCAAGAAGTAAAAATTCGGTGGGAATCAAGGTTGTAAACTTTGTATCCCTTTTGACCAAAAGGATAGCCTATGAAAATACATTTAGAGGCCTTTGGTGCAAATTTGTCCTTTGAAATAAGAAGTTCTTGAACATAGCACAAACGTCCAACAGTCCGTAAATGGGTGTAAGAAGGGTTTTTTTTCCAAACAACAACTCATAAGGAGATTTACCTTGTAATGGTAATGGAGGCAAGTAATTGATAATGTAGGCTGTAGTAAGAACATATTCTCCCCAAAATACTAAAGGGAGCGAGGCTTAAAAACGTAAGGCCTGTGCAACTTCCAGTAAGTGGTGATGTTTTTTCTTAACAACACCATTTTGTTGAGGAGAGTCTACACATGATGTTTGATGTACAAAATGCCATTGTTCATAAAGTATTACTACATTGGGCCTGAGAGAAATTCTTTACCATTATCAGAACGCACAATCCAAACAATGGTGTGAAATTTAGTTTTCACCATGTTATAGAATGAAATCAAGAAGTTGTATGTATCAGACTTATTTTTCATGAGGAATACCCATGTACACCAGCTGTAGTCGTCAACTATGGTTAAAAAATACCTTGCACCTGAGTGTGTAGGTATATGGAAAGCCCCCCATATGTCACAATGGATGAGATAAAATGGAGCTGAAGCTCAAGAAGAGCTCATAGGAAATGGAGTTCAGGTGTGTTTGGCCTTTTCACATACATCACAGGCTTTATTTGGTGAAGTTAAGCTGCCACTAGAGATGATTGATAGTTGATGAGACGAGGCATGTCCTAATCTATTATGCCAAATAGAATAGCCTTTTGTAGTGTGAATAGATAGAGCAATTGAAAGTTTGATGGCTAGGAGACAGTAGAGTCCATTACGCAACACCCCCTTGCCAATCAGATTCATTGAAGCTGGGTCCTAAAGTGTACAAGAAGCAGAAGAGAACACAACAGTACATCGCAATTGGAGCGTGAGTTTGCTAATGGACTAGAGATTAAATTTAAACTCGGGGATGCATAAAACATCATGCATAATGTGATTTGAGTCCAATATAATGGAATCTTTATGACTGGCTGCAAAGGTGGATCTATTTGGCAGATGAACTATGGTGGTAGAGAATAGTGGGGAAATGTCTAGGAACAAAGATAAAGTAGATGCAATGTGATCGGATGCCCCACTATCAAGTATCCAATGATTTGAAGCGGTGGACCTGCTGTTATCAGAAGGAAATGAAGTCTTACCAGCTACATTAGAGGCACAAATGGTTGAAGTATCTACATTAAGTAACCTCATGACATTATTATATTGTTCTGGAGTCGAGCCAATCACTAATATAGATGAAGATTTGTTTTCAGGTAAAGACCCAGTCATCGTGGTACAGGCAGTCGCTGGGGAATTCTATTTTGGACCACGTACTAGATTGTTTCTTTCCCATCCTTCTGGGTGGCCATGTAACTCGTAACAACATTCTTTGACATGACCTGTCTGCTTACAGTGCTCGCATTTTGGACGGGGACAAGCAAATCGATCAATGGTTCGTGGGACAAAGAAAGCAGTGGCCTCTGGGATAACTAAACATTTGGTTGGTAGTATGGACTGATGTCGTTCTTCTTGGACCACTAGAGCATAAGCTCAATTGATGGTTGGGAGTGCTTCAGTAGCTAGAATGTTGGAACGGATATTGCTAAACACCTCATTCAGTCTCATCAAGAATTGGTTAAGTTTGTCCCTTTTGCGTTCTGCAGCTATTCCTTTTGCTGCACCACAGCTACAATCAAGAAGAGGAGCAAGAATTGCTAACTTGTCCCACAATCCTTTCAGTTTGATGAAGTAGAAGGCGATAGAGAGATCACCCTAGTGCAAGGTTGATAGGTCGTGTTTCAGCTGGAAGATGTGAGGAGCATTTCCTTGTGCAAATCTTTCTTCAAGATCATGCTAAATATCTCTGGCGGTATTAGCGTATGCAACACTATCATGGAGTTCACGAGCTAGGGAATTAAAGATCCATGAAATCACCATGGAATTGCATTTGTCCCAAATTTGTTCTTTTGTCGTGGAAGATTCAGGTCGTTCCAGCGTTCCATCAACAAAAGCAAACTTATTCTTTGCCTGTAATGCATTCCGCATAGCTCCAGACCAGGTGGGACAGTTTTCATCTGTTAAGAGACAAGAAACCAACACAGTCCCTGGATTATCCAAGGGGTGAAGGTAATATGGAGATTCAAAACTCAGATCTGAATTCATGACGAAAAGCAGAGACTACTGAAGAAATACGGATTCATATGGGAGATCAAGAATTTGAGGGATCAAAAGCCAAGGGGTGAAGGAATCAGTTAAGAAACTGCAGAAAAATCAGTCAAGATTGTAGCAGCAAGTGTGGTCGTTGCTCTGATACCATGACAAAACATGGAGATGCAATATAGGAAAAATTTGTGATGAGAAGATGCAAATCTCAGCGCAACATCCGATGAATTGAAGACACTTATTATTTTTCACTTGTGAATTGGTATATATATATGTTCGGATATTCTGTAATACTGACAGGTTCCACCAACGATCTTGATCAATGGTGGTTGTGGGTGAGCTGAAAGTTCCAGTTGGTGTGAGAATCCTGAATAGGTTTTTATTTGCTTCCACTCTTTTATCTTTCTGCATGACCTAATGAAGTGGGTCGCTTACAATTGATTTCTGGAACCGGGATTTGATTCTTCTATGAACTTACAAGTGAAAAGGCTCTTATACGTATAAAGAGACAGATGCACTGAGCTCTTGAGAAAGAAACAGAGTATTTGTCTAGATCTGCTATGGCTACCATACCATCTTGTTGTCAGCAGATCCGTTTGGAGAAGCCACTAGGCATTGTTTGCCCATTCACTTGGAAATCCGAAATACCGTTTCATTGGACAGAAATAGAATAATAAAATGATAAATATATATATTTATATACATATAGAATAACGTATTAAACCAGGGACTGGGAGGAAAAAATGTTTAATTTGTGAAGAAATCAAAATGGGAAACATAAATTAACTTCTAGCGGCCTTCAATCATTGAGACCGTGACATTATTTATTGAACAAATTCCAGGCCTGCTAGCATCGGAGTTTACTACTGTCAGACTTCTGGCAGTAGAGTTAGCAGGTTGTTTAGGCGAAGGTAGAGCTACAAGCTCGTTGCTGAGCATCAAGACGACGTCTGACATTGTCGGTCTATCAGCCGCAGTTTCTTGGACACACAGTAGAGCCACATTGATGTATCTCAATGACAGAGACATAGATGGTGGGTTGCCCAACATTGGATCTATTAGTTCCAATCCTCTCTCACTTCTCCATAGCTCCCATGCCTGAAAGAGTGAGTTTAATTTCAGTAAGATTAGAGAACCTTGAAAACAACGAATTGTAGATAAAGGTCAGGATATAGTTCTATCACTACTTACATATCCAAGAAGATTGAGAGAGTCAGAATTATAAAACCCAGTGTTCTTCTTGCCACTCAAAATCTCTAGCATCAGAACTCCAAAGCTAAAGACATCGGATTTTATAGAGAAAAGGCCTTCAGTGGCATATTCAGGGGACATGTAACCGCTGCATTTAATCATTCAACCCAAATCTTTGAGATGTTATTGCCTATATCAAATTTTATTACACATATAAATATATTCAAAGTCTGTGTGACATGTGTAATTACTTACTAAGTCCCTACAATCCGATTTGTATTTTCTACTGACTTGTTTTCTCCAAAAATCCTTGCCATGCCAAAATCCGAAATTTTGGGGTTCATGCCACTGTCCAGAAGAATGTTGCTAGCCTTCAGATCTCTATGAATAATTCGTAATCTGGAATAATGGTGAAGATAAAGAAGTCCTTGAGCTGTTCCTTCAATGACTCGGGCACGTTTTCCCCAATCTAATACCTCACATTTGTTTGGATCTGTCTCAATTTTACAGTCAAGGACAAAGAAGAAATTGTAAAATGCCCTCAAAACAATCAAATGCAGCGAAAAGTCAAATAAGAAGTCGATGAAAATGGAGAAAAAAAATCCAGAGTACTAAATGAACAAACCAAATAGGAAAACATCCAGGCTTTTATTGGGCATATACTCGTAGATCAGTATTTTTTCCTCTCCCTCAATGCAGCAGCCCAAGAGTCTAACAAGATTTCTGTGTTGGAGTTTTGCAATAAGCATGGTTTCATTTTTTAACTCCTCCAACCCTTGTCCAGATCTTCTTGAAAGCCTTTTCACTGCTATTTCCTGTCCCTTGAGTAATTTACCCTGAAAATGGAGGACAATGAAATTGATGCTCATTTCTGGCTTGAGAATGCATGCTTCAAGTGTCTCAAATAACTTGTAATATTTAACGAGTTCATAATTCTATGATGGAATACTGTGTGTAACACATTTAGGCCCCGTTTGGTTTATGAGAATAGGGGTTTGAAATCATAATCAGAATGGGATATTCCAATTCCAACTGTTTGGTTGGGTTGGATCAGAATTCCATTCTCATTCCTGCTGGAATGACATTCCCCCTTTTGGGAGAATAGCCATTCTTTGCCCCTCCCTTGGGAATGAAATCCCACTCTTGCTAATTTCCATTCCCATTCCCATTTCTGTCTGAACCAAATAGGCTATGGGAATAGGCAATTCCTATTCTGATTCCAAAGGATTTCAATTCCATTCTGACTGCAAACCAAACCGACCCTTAGGCTGCATTTGGAAATGATGCAAATATGTAGAGTGTAAAACGGTTCATATAAATTGTAAAATTGGGTTAGTTTTGCACTAGCAAGTTTACCTTTTTATCAAACAGACTTTTACCTATAATGGATGCGAACATGAATTTCGCATATGCTTTTTTTTTCTCAAAAACCCATTTAATGCAAATTTACTTCTTTTTTATTGATGCTTATTATCAATGTAAATATGCATTGGCCTATCATTTGTCAATGCATAAATGTAATATTGTCAAACACAGGTAAAAGTGAACCAGAGTGCAAATTTACCCTGAACTAGGATTTACACTCTATTTGCATCGTTTCCAAATGCAACCTTAGTTTTTCTTTATCGTAAAATTGTGGTCAAGACATAGCTATTTTGTTTTACCTTGTAAACAGGACCAAAACCACCTTCTCCGAGCTTATTTGCAGCGGAGAAGCCATCTGTTGCAACGGATACACTTGAAAAACTGAACAGTGGCAATTCAACATCCTTACTCTCAGATGCCCTGAAGTTAGATTCATCACGGTGTTCGCCTATAGTAGCAAAGCTACTATCGAAATTAAACAATAACAAATTCTGGCCCGTTTGCCCTTCTGTTGATGTATAGAACAAAGACCATGTCACTACCTCATCAAGAATATTTGATTGATCATGCCTAATCATACTAACATCAGATTAGAAGGGCTGCTTCTACCTTTTCCTTTGAGTCTTCTCCTCCATTGGCAACAAAAGTAGAAGCTGAACAGAAGCACTACAACTGCTACGCCCCCTGCTATACTTGCACCCAAAAGGATCTTTTTTCCTGAACACGAAGACAAGTTGCTTGTTGGTCTGATGATAATAATTAAGCAACCAAGCATCAATGACCAATAAGGGAAGTAAATGTAATCCCAAAGAGCTAGCTTAATTTCAGCTCCTTGGAATCTCCTATATAAAATTTCTACTACTGCAAACAACCTATGGCTATGGAAGAGAGAATTATATTTTTCTTGCCTCTAGGTTGTGGAAGCTCAGAAGCAGAAAGTCGGAGATAGAGGATCTGTTCAGCGCTTTGACCTTCTGGTAGTTGTTGCAGATTCGAGAGATTCCCGTACCACACAAAACAGAGGCCACTGATATAAGTATAGGCATTGCAAGAACAATTATTCAAGCAGAATGATCTACACTTGTCAGCACTCCCGACTGCAGAAGATTGATTATTTTCAGGAAACCTCACCACGTTATCCATCTGCAAGAACCTGTCCTCCTCCAACATTTCCGGATTAGAAGTCTCACATCGCAAAGGGGATTGCCGCACGCACCCACCTGAATTATAAGTTCTCAGATTCCTGTCCTCCGAAGAAACTGGTTTGAAGCCTTGCAGACATTGACATGTTGCCATGGCCTGCTCATTGCAGCTCCCGAAAGGCCCGCATAGAGATTTAACATCACACTGGGGCCTCGGTTGAGACCAAAACAAATTCCACTGTTGCGTGTCTTCCAGCCACGAGAATTGCCTGATCTGCCCATTCAGATCCATCACCAATCTGGATATGATAGAGCCAACGTACAAAGAATAGGTTAAGTAGGTCTCGTTCTCGTTGGAAACAAAGCTGAAATTATAGATGTAGTTTAGTCTCATTTCAGGCATCATGCTAAACATGAGCCCGTCCCAAGTCCCACTAGTCCAGTACCTTTGCGATCCCCTAAAGATGGAAAACTGCCTCCAGTTTTCAGGATCGAGTTCCACAGAGTAATCTCCAGGACCAGGATCTGTTGTACCCCTCCACGAAGTCAACGACCACTTATGCCCGGTCTTTACGTTGTGACCAAGCCTCATTCCAGGAAGTAAAGTATGGGAAGGATAATCGAAGCTCTGCCACAAGATATGTGAGTTCTCGTCCTTGAGTATTAGATTACCTGAATCCAACAACGTGGCGGTGGCAGTACTCGTATTGACGGGAGATGATATCGATATCGAGGTCACCGTGATAGACATCCGCCCGTCCACAACTACAAGATTGCCCTCGTTGTTGATGGTAAGATAACTTGAAGAACTGAAGGGTGGGTACTCTCGGTTGGCAACCCACACTATCGTCCGAACTGAAATTTTTCTGTACCATATCCCGACGTAGTAACCCTTTGAGCTCCCTGGAGAGAAGAATCCTAATTCATATTCCCCGCCGGCAGAGAAGATGGTCCTCTGGCCACTGATCGATTCGCCTGGTTTGATGGTGTCAGTTGCATCAGAGAATGGCGAGTAAAACCTGCACAATAACAGCAGGAAAACGAGAGCGGGAAACCTCATCCCGACCTTGACCTGTATGTACCAAGACTTCGACTAGTAACGACGGGCAACAGAACATAATCGACTAATCCTAACGAGGGCATCAGAGAATGGCGAGTGTATTTTCCAAGAAGGCGGCTGCTAAATTTTAGAAAATGGACCCACTTATAAACCTTAACTTAATGTTGGGAAAATTCCTCAAAATATACCTACTTTGGTAGTTATTATTTTTATTTTTTTTTCTTTTTTGACAATTGACAAATGCAAACGCAAAAGAGGAAAAGTCTATATTACCCTTTATTTTCTTCATATTTTCAAAAATGATAATATTTGAATAACCAACATATTGTCTTACGATTTTGGGATTGCCGAGTGTTGCTCTTCGATAACGCAAATGTATTACGGTACTCATTATTCGTCAACTTGTAATTATGCCTTACCAAAGATAATTAATACTCATATTATCCTATCACATCTCATTTTTTTCATCTTGAAACATAAGTCGGACATCTTTTTCATCTCTGAAACAAAGAATAATGTGAGTCGTTCCTCTGATTATAAGATGTAAATCATTCCATAGATGGGTCGTTCTGGATTGGGTGGCCCAGTAATGTGTATCTTGACATTATCAAGATCTCAAAAAATGCTATTTATTGTTCAGTCCTGAACCAGTCTCACTTTGCTAAGTGGGATCGTCCATGTTACTATGTTCATCCTTCTTCTCATGCTCGTCAGCAGTTCTTAAATGATATTCAGTTTTATTCAGCTTCTACCCGTGATCCATGGTGCTCATATGTAGATTTAAATATGATTTCCTCAGCTGCTAAAAAATTTAGAGGGCGTGCTATGGACATCAATCATTTGGAATCTTTGATCATGAACTGTGGTCTGATTGACCTGGGCTTTCTTGGTACTCGTTTCACCTAGTCCAATCAGCGTTCGGATGGGGGATTCATTAGAAAGAGATTGGACTGCTTACTGGTCTCTACGGAATGGGCCAATGTGTTCCCGACTGCCTATGTTCAACACTTAGCGGCGATGGGAAGTGATCATCATCTTATTCTCCTGCAAACTAAAGGTAAGATGTCTTTTTGAAGAATTTTGGGTTAAAGAACCAGATTTCCATTCTCTCTTCCATGCTATGTGGAGCAAATTCAATGGAACGTTGCATTCAAAGCTTAAATCTACTCTTGCTGAGCTCCAGAAATGGTCCAATTCCAACTTTGGAGGTATAAAGAAGCGTGTTAATGATATTGAAAATCAATTACTGCATGAACAATCAATCTAGAACCAAACAGTCAATCCCCAAAATATTGCAAATCTGCAGGATGAATTATTTGCATGGTTGAAACGTGAGAAAACTTACTCGAAACTGAGAATCTGTATTAGTTGAAATGTTGATGGGGATCATTGTACAAGATTCTTTCATATTATAGCTTCAAATCAGAAAAGAAAAAACATATTCATAGCCTTAAAAAGCCTGATGGGTTTTTGACTTCGAACTACATTGAAATTGAAGGGCTGTGATAGCTATAAATATATAACTCTACCAAGTGCACTAGTTATCAAGTAGTATAATAATATCGTTCCCACAGGGATTTAACAAAATAAGTATTAGAATCACAGTCTTCCCTAATTATTTGGACAGTCGAAATTTAGATTTGAGGAAACAAGAACTACTGAAAATAAAGACTAGAACAAAGAAAATAAAAACAAGGGTGATCACTAACCAATGTAATGAATATTGATGGGTCCGATTATCCAAGACTAATTGTTATTCCCATAAACTGAGATTTTCACAAATTTATTTAATATTCTCTCCTGAGATATACTAAACCTACGCCCATCAGGTAATCCTTCGATTTCTCGAGTAGAGCTCTCAAGATGGAAGTGCATTAAGTCCAAGAAAACTATTAAATTTAGATGAATCATGTATATATATCTCTATATACCATTCAATTCACACTATGAATTATTCTGTCAATTATGTGAATTCCTCTCTCAATTCATTCACATAACCCAAATCAATTAAGAGGTGGCCAAGCTCTTAATTGCATTAAGCAGAATAATTCATAGACTATATGGAAATCACAATCTTGGATAAATCAAGAAGATAAAAATATATTCATTAACMTGGTTAGGCTTTCCATAGCCCTAGCAAGAAACAAATCAGTTCATAATGGAAGAATTAAAACAAACAAAGGGAAAGAAAGAACTCTTGAATTCGCCCATGGTGCTGAGATCTCCTCTTCTTCAAGTTTCTTAAATTCTTGAACCTTTATTGAACCCTTCTTGACTGTTTGCTCCTTGCTTCTTGATTCAGATCAGAAGTTGAATGATTGAATGAGTCAGTGATCAAGTGATCAAGTCCCCCCTAAAGCTAGTCCGCTCCCTCCTTTGTATAGATTAAAGGGGAGGGGGTGGCCTCCTACTTTCTCTTGAAGTTGATCTTTATAGAAAATAGAAAGTCCTATCCTAATTCTAATCTTATTTCTTTATCTCTTGAACTCAATCCCTTTTTCACTCTAAGATTACATCAAGAATTTGGATCTAGAATGATTCTTCTTAGTTTCTTGTTCTTGTATTCGTAGTAGACCTCATCTGCGAATTGGGCTTCAGCCAGGCTTTTCTACGAGTTGGGCTTCAGCTACGGATTGGGTTTTCCTATGAATTTTCCACGACTTCGGGTCCGGAATTGACTTCGATGCAGGCCGAATCTGCGAAATCCCAAAACATGAAAGTTGTGGATTTTTCTCTTATCTTTCCAGTGGATCTTGAATTAGCCCATTCGGATTTCGGAGAYGCGAGTTAGGCCCAGATCACTGAATGATGTCGAAACTGTGAAAAATCATCCGATTTGTCTTTCTTTGCTCTTGATGCCTTCTTTCATACCCTAGATCAAAATACAAGAAATATGAGTCCA